>SNQJ01S0168267.1:0-20803 GCA_010110895.2 Picea sitchensis
AATTCTTAGCCTTTATGCACACCAAGTAGGTTTGTGTCTGAAAATTCCAATATAAGTTTACAGACATGTGAAAAATCACAAACTACAACTTATGCAAGTTGAACCACAAAATTTGGCACAAAATTGAGAATAGGGTGTGCATTTGAAGCTAAGGTAGTTTTGCATTCAAATTTACATGAAATCCCAATTCTAGGTGCATGAAAGCAACCTCTCATGTTCTTCAATTAAAATTTATATGCATAGGTACATTTATCATTTATGTAACTCCATCTTAAAACTTATAAAACAAATTTTGGAGCTATAGAGAAGCTTGGGTGTGCATTTTCATTTAGTCACATAGTACAATTTATACCTTGCAAATTACAAAGCAAACTTTGACTCTTTTTCACAACCACCCTTTTTAAACTTGAAATTGCAAAATAAACAATATGATCATGTCTACTATGATAAACCACATCCCCAAAATTGGGTTACTTTTTACAAACAATTTTTTCATTTCGATGGTTTTACTAGGCATCTCTTGCCTATTTTTGCAAAGAAGAGTGTTTTATGACTCTTAATGCAAACCTGACCTTGGTTTCTCTCCTAACACAACATCTTTTGATTCATCAAAATTCCATGAATATTTGTATAAAGAATTCATCCTTTTTGGAGTGTAAATAGGTTATACATATTGTAATCATCAATTTACAATTTAAATCCTAAATTATGGAGCCATATCCAACTTTTGACGTGCAATTTAATATAGCCAACTTTAGCAATTTGGCCCTTTGGTTTTACAATGCAATTCTTAGCCTTTATGCACACTAGGTAGGTTCATTTCTGAAAAATGCCAATATAAGTTTACAGACATGTGTAAAATCACAAACTACATCTTATGCCAGTTGAACCACAAAATTTGGCTCAAAATTGTGACTAGGGCATGGATTTGAGGCTGAGGTAGTTTTGCATTCAAATTTACATGAAATCCCAATTCTAGGTGCATGAAAAAAACATCTCATGTTCTTAAATTGAACTTTATATGCATAGGTAAATTTACCATTTATGTAACTCCATCTTAAAACTAATAAAACAAATTTTGGAGCTACATGGAAGCTTGGGCATGCATTTTCATTTAGTCACATAGTACAGTTTATACCTTGCAAATTACAAGGAAAACTTTGTCTCTTTTGCAAAACCACCCTTTTTAAACTTGAAATTGCAAAATAAACAACATGAACATGTCTAGTATGATAAACCACATCCCCGACAACTTGCACAACTCAAATCTAAGGTATAATACAACAATGGGTTACTTTTTACAAACATGTTGTGCATTTTGAGGGTTTTACTATGCATCTCTTGCCTATTTTTGCATACAAGATTCTTTTATGAATCTTAATGAAAAAATGAACTTGGTTTCTCTCCTAACCCACCATCCTTTGATTCATCAAAATTTCATGAATCTTTGTGTATATAAATCATCATTTTTGGAGTGTAAATGCACTACTAATTGTGCAAACAAGTTATACATATTGTAATAATCAATTTACAATTGTGCAAACAAGTTATAATCTTGGGGGTGCATTTTCATTTAATCACTTAGTACATTTTATACCTTACAAATTATAAGACAAACATTGTCTCTTTTACACAACCACCCTCTTTAAACTTGCAATTACAAAATTAACAACATGAACGGGTCTACTATGATAAACCACAACCCCAACAACTTGCACAACTCAAATATAAGGTATAACGCAACCTTGGGTTACTTTTTACAAACAAGTTGTGCATTCTAAGGGTTTTACTAGGTATCTCTTGCCCATTTTTCCACAAAAGAATATTTTATGAATCTTAATGCGAAATGGACCTTGGTTTCTCTCATAACCCACCATCCTATGATTCATCAATATGTTGTGAATCTTTGTGCATAGAAATCATCCTTTTTGGAGAGTACAGTTTAGACCTTGCAGTTTCGTATAGCCAACATTAAGAATTTGGCCCTTTGGTTTTAGAAGGAAAGTTTTAGCCTTTATGCACATCATGTAGGTTTCTTTTTGAAATTTCCAATATAATGTTATAGATAGGTGTAAAATCACAAACTACAATGTATGCAATTTGAACCACTAAATTTGGGTCAAAATTGAGACTAGGACATGCATTCGAGGCTGAGGTAGGTTTGCATTCAAATTTGGAGCTACAAGGAAGCTTGGACGTGCATTTTCATTTGTCACTTAGTACAATTTAGACCTTGCAAATTACAAGGAAAAATATGCCTCTTTTGCATAGAAACCCTTTTTAAAATTGCAATTGCAACATAAACAACATGAACATGTCTACTATGATAAACCACATCCCCAACAACTTGCACACATCAAATCTAAGGTATAATACAACATTGGGCAGGTTTGGGCACAAACAATAGAACATAACTCTATGTCCTCTAGATCATAATTAAGGTTGTAGTGGAAAAGAAGGTTAAGAGGCTACATGTCTTTAGTGAATCCAAACTTCTGATGGACTGGGAAAATGGTAAAAGTAACATTTCTAAGTTGGAATTGGGGCCTATTTTCAATAGGATTATGGAAAAGAAAATAGTTTTTGAAGAGGTGTATTTTTCTCATGTCTACCGAGAATTAAACGACAAAGTTGATCAATCATCAACGAAAGCAGTCATTTTGGAGGAATTTTGTTTACTTTTTCACAATATTAAGGACCATACTCCTACATATTTGATACTCATACATCTTTTTTAATGAACGCATTTTTGATCTTGTTTTAATTTTTGTTTATGTAAAGTTAGAGAGAGTTTATCTCATGGTTTTGTCTTAGAATCAATATGAAGCTGTGGAACTATTTGTTTAAAGAATGATAGATTATTTTAGGAGTCAAAGTCATAAGGATAGGCTATAGTCTTGTCTTATAGAGTTAGTCTATAAAGACAATGGTTGCTAACGTTAAAAGTAGAAGGGATCTTGTCAATGTGTATTTCATTTCCACCAGAAATATCAATACAATGATTTGTATCACATAAAAAAACCTAAAATATAATTTCTCGTGGGAATATTTAGACATTATTAAAAAAATGAATTAAATGTCACTTAAATATTGCATATAATCACTAAATATCACAACAAGCATCACATATTAAGACAAATATGAGTCAGAAACATTACTAATCTTCCATTAATTCTTCACAAATATAGAAGGATCTTTACATGACAGACATCACATATACAATGCCCAATACAAACTCAGTAAACTGTAATACAAATTCTACAAATTTATCCTCTCCAAATATTCCTCCTAAGGAATATATAACAAGCATGTCCTTTTCTATCTCTCTACTTACAACCTTATATACTATGTTCCCCATAGGGACCACCGTGACCCATAGGTCACTTGCATAAGTGGAACATAACTAAATTTACATGAAGTCATAGGTCCTCGAGCCAGTTGTTGCATCTTTGAGGTGATGCTTAGTAATTGAGGCACACTCCTTGTTATAGGAAGTCGTTCACTGCAATCGATACTCATAAGGGAGTCTTATCCAGTCACCAATGTTATGCCACAAATTTCCACATCAATTGTATTTGTGAGATGGATTAGTCCTTTTCCCTAGATTACAAATGTAAATACCATCCTTCTTCATCAAAATCATCTAAAAACAACATTTTTTTTGCCATCCATGGGTCACCAGTGTGAAAACCAGAGATGTCCATGCCTTGCTAGTTTACAACTCGCGAATGACCTCAAAAAATATGAAAAAATAAAATATTCCACATTTTCGAGCGAGTTTTTCGGTTGGGATCGTTCCCAAACTTCCCTGGGCCCGTAAACAATGGAATACAACCACCTCAAACCCTTGAGGATGGTATAAAGGTACCTTTGAGGGAATGGATGTGGAGGACAACCTAGGTGCAATATTATGCTAACAAATTTGCAGGCTTCCCTATTTTCCTTGATCCTCTCAGCAACATCCCCTTGTTATAGAACTTTCTTTCCAATACCCATTCTTCTCCCTTATATGACCATAGGGTGTGTTCCTATCCCTTTTGGGTCATCTGAAGAAGGTCTATATTGCTAAGTTGATGCTTGAAGGACCAATGGAGGAACCTGGACAATTGGCTTCGAGGCAGTGCTAGTGGTTCAAGACAGGTTGTAACTACCCACTTTTACCATTTTCAATAAAAAGAGTTCTCTTTCCCTTCATACATGTGTAAATTGATCTCAATCTGTTGATATATGTTAGTTTTATTCATATACTTGAATAATTGTACATTATATGTATGATTTGAATTCATAACTACCTTGTTGCAACACATACTTAGTCTTCTTTTGCAGGTTGATAAAGGTGGATATTAGAAACAACATTAAAGGTGGAGAGCAAGGATTGACATCAGACGTAGGATACAAGGTGTGAGGCCTCTCCTTCTCCATCTCTCTCTTTTTCTCCTCAGATTAGTTATTTCCTCATAACAATGTTGTGTGTGAGGGTAGGTTCTGTCTTTTATATATGGTCTCGCTTTGTTGTGACATGACCCAAGGTCACAAGGGAAAAATCCCATTAATAGAATTTGTGACCATACTGGGGATCTCGTCTCCTAGTTTGGGTCGGTCTTAAGGTGCCTTGTGTTGTCTTTGATTTCTATAAATTTTCCTATTTTCTAGGATTTCTTTTCAAAGCATTTTCCATCTAGAAACTTTGTCCAAATTTTTTAAAAGCATCCATCTGGATTGGATTTTTATTTTTCAAATTTTACCGGTGCATCTACACTTTGTCCCTTTAGGAGTCATGGATATTCGTGATTTGACTTTGTTCGACCCATGGATTTCTATGAGTCCTAGTGTACACAGTCACCGATCTATGTAATAATTTGAATTTTTTATCCTTTCTCTCAGTTTTGGAGGATTTGGTCTGGTTCTTCAGTACAATCTGAGCCTATTGGGTTTGCTTTTTATTGTTTTTTTAATTCTTTGAAAACTCTCAATTTTTCTAAAATTTAATTCTTTTGGTTAGGTAAGTCTTTTGGTTATAAGGTTCTTTAGGTGGGTCGAAAGGTTAGTCATGTGTGGCTGGGATGTGTTTCTAGTTTGGTTGTTGTGTTTTAGTGATTCTTGACTGTTTGTTTTCTTCCTCTTTACCTTCTTCCCTTTGTTCATAAAACAAAAAGAAAAATTGCATCTCATTTGCATTTCATTTCTTTTAGTAATAGAAAAGACAAAACTACTTCAAGAAAATAATTTGCTTACTAGCACTTAAGTCTTTAGGCATGTTTCTTGCTTTGGTAGAAAGAAAAAGAAAATTAAAAAACCTATTTTTTTTTTCCAGTTAGGTCTCTTCTTTTTTTGCATTGTGTATTTTGCATCAGAAAAGGAAAAAATTGTATTTCAAGGTTTGAAGGATTGTTCATGCATTTTCTCTTTTGAAACTCTTTTTCATTGAAATATTAGTGTAAAGTTTTCTTTGCCAGTGTTCTTATAAGTTTCATTGTTTGCAAGAGTCTCAAACAACATCAATTTCACTCCATACCCTTTGAGTAAAAACCATTTCTAAAATGAACACTAAACTTAAAATGTACTAGAATTTTTTTCTAGGGTTCACAAAAAAGTTTAGGGTTAGGGCCTTGGTTTAGGTTGGAGAGTTAATTTATCCAAGGCTAGAAAAAAAACATAGGAGTTTGAGTTAGGGAGAGTCAAATCCAATTGTTGCATAAGTATAGCCGAGAAGCTCCTCTAACACATGAGTCAAACACAAGTTTGCGTAAAGGAGAGCTGAGGAGATATCCCCTCCAAATATTAACTAAGCGTAGTGGATAGATCATATATTGGGGAATTTTCCTGAAGTGATACTGACCCATATGAAATCAGTCCTCTGGAAGAGTTTTGGGTTCAATTACCCTTCCCATACGTTCTATCTCGACTTTCAATTCTCCCCCTGAATGCTAACTATGAGTTGGTAACCTTAGTTTCTCTTCCTAGGGATATCATAGGTGACTACGAGGGTTTGTCATGGTCCCTGGGGTAGATTTTGCATCACACTTTTCAGTACTACTAGAGGGTGACCCATGAAGCATGGGTACTTGCACCAGATAAGGTTGGTTAGTGGAAGTCAGGATAACTGCTTCTCACTCCTTCATTTTCTAGTTCATGGGACTTAATCAACCCGTGCCTTCATCCGGAAGGTCCCTTTCCACTTTTTCATTCCTTTGGACTCAGGACCTCATCCACCTAGGCTGAATATTTGGAAAATTTATTTTCTTGTGATGTTTCTCTTAGGATTTTTTTAGTGGAGTGTTGCTTTGTATAGTTGGCCCTAGGTTGTTTCAGTATCACCTCTTTTGGGTTGTTGATTTAGGGTGGTTGACCAACTGCTTTGCTAGTCAGGAAGGACCCCTAGTCTTTCTCATGAAAGTGTGGATCCACCTCTTAGAAGGCATGGATTTTTATACCATTGGCTCTTCAAATTTAGTGTGTGAGACTTTTATGGACATGAACAATCCCACAAAGGATGAACCTGTGCATAAGAAATTTCTGTCCAAAGTTCTTGAGGATACCAACCAAGGAACCCCTGCCCAAGGGAATTCTTGTGCTTTTCCTTTCTTTGGAAATGTTGGTGCCCCCTTGATGACCACTTTCAACAATCCTGGGTTGAATTTAGGACTACCGGTTTGGTTGTGCGCCACTCCGAAGGTCCTAAATTCTCTTGATACTTTTCAGATAAACACCTTATGTCAGGGGGATCATACGTATGTTTATCCTTCACCTTCTACATATGCCAAGTTTACTCCTTCTCCTTCACCCTCCTCTGGTGAAATTATTTCTACTAGTAACCATAAGTCTAAAAGGAATAGGAAGAGGAAGAGTAAGAAGAAGAAGTCACCAACCTATGCTAGTCATGTTGGATACATATCACAAGCCACTGCGAGTCATACTGTGGCCAAGAAACTATCCACTACAAGTCATGCTCGAAGCATGAGTCCAGTCACTACGAGTCATATTGGACTAGTTCACCAACCTCAACAAGTCATGTTGGAGATAGGTCAACAACCTATGTGAGTCACGTTGAGGAGAAGCAACCGATCTCTGTGACTCATGCTGGGAGAGAAAGTCTAATAACTACTATTCATACTAGACAAATGTCACCAACCTCTACACGTCATGTTGGAGATCAAAACCTAGCCACTATAATTCATTCTGGGAGCAACCCACCAGTCATTGCAAGTCACGTTGGGGGCATTGATATGGTTGAGAAACTTAGATGTATAGGACGTAATCCCAATTTCCCTTGTAAGATTTGCGAGGGAGATCACCTTACTCATTTGTGCCCTGCTATTGTTGTGGTATGAAGAGAATGGTCCTTATATGAAGTACCCTCTAGTTCCACATCGTCTTCAGATTCCAAACAATCTAATAAATTGTTGGTTGATGAAGTGATTGTGCCGATCCAATATTCGGTTGATACCCGTCTCATTTTGGGGGGTCATGCATCTCTTGACCATGTTTTCTCACATCCTATTCAACTAGTGGTTGAGGAAGTGGTTGCGCCGATGCAATCTTCGACTGATCCCACTCTTTTCTTGGAGAGTGACTAGTCTTCCAAAGTGGTCAAGTCGATGAAATATTCGACTAATCCAAATCCTCTTTCACAGAGTGATGCATATTTCAACCATGTATTTATCATTTCCATTTAAGTACCTTCTGAACAAGGGGGAATTCCACTCTCTTTGAGTACACTCCCTCCAAGTCCTAGGATGGTTTCCTTTGATTGGAATGATCTTGTGGAGCCTCACCTTCCTTCTTTTGCACCTTTCTAGATAATGGTTACGGTTGAATCTATTTTGAAAGGAATTCATCGATGTGTTGTAGATGAAGGATCCTCTACAAGTATTTTTTCCTCCTCATATTGGAAAGCATTGGGTTCTCCCAAGATTGTGTCATCTACCAATGATATACTAGTTTTCGACAAGGTCTCAATAATTGATCAAGTGTTGTATCCTATGGGGGCATGTGATAATTTTCTTTCCCCTCTTGGCTTGAGTAATTTTTTTTTCCTCTTGAGTCTCATCTTACAGTTTGTGAGACCATAAGCCCTAATATTTGTGTGTTATCGAGCCCCAGTTTCATGGATTTTGAGTTGCCTTTAGATGAGGCTATCCTTGAAGCTATGATTATGGATCCTCAACCTCTTCCTGAACTGTAATATTTAATGGTTGGTTACCAATGAAACCCTTGGCTTGAGCCTAGAAATGGGATCTTCTTGGATAACTACTATGCATAAGCCGAAAGGTTGTGCGATCCTTTGTACATATTGTACTTTTAGGGTTTCTTGTTTTCAAGTTCTCTATCCCTTAGAACATGTTTTTATCGGTGGTTTCTATATTGGACTTATTAAATTCTGTGTGAGTGTTTTTGGTATTATATATAGGAATTTTAATACATTTATATTTGGTATCTTTTCTTCCATTTCGATCCGTTCTAATAGGTAATGATATTGAAACAAGCATATAGGTTAGATTTTCCCCTCCATGCATTTTTGCGTTATCCGTTTTTTGTTTCATTTTGCCTTAGGATCAACCCCATTGAGTTGTGACACATAACCTTATTTGTTGTTTAGAAGTGTCATAATTTATATGGTAGAGCCTACCGTTCATGGGTGCCCTAGTTAGAAACTTGTTCGCAGTTTGGTGCCTCTGTTGAAATAATTTCTTCGGATCAAGAGTCATGTTTAGTCTCGCTATGACTTCACATTGAAGTTGCAATATATATTCCTCTCAATATTTTTTTGGCCATTACTGACAGGAATACCCCTACCACATATTGATACTTATGTCAACACCTCTTCAGATTCTTCAACATGTATTGTGTTGTTTACTGGTATATAGGCTAGGTTACATTCTGATTGCACAATGCATCTATCTGTGTTGGACACATATCTACAATGGGATCCACCCCATTTTTTTTCAACATCATACCTTCAAGTTTCCTTAAAGGTATCATTACAAATGATAGAACTTACCTCTCCACGGGTGTCCTAGTTAGTACCTCACTGGAATTTTTGACACCCATGCTGCAATTTTCCTGTAGGCTCGGAAGCCCCCTTTTGTCCCTCCATGTCTTTCCATTTAAGCCTCATGACTTCCTTTCAATATATTTCTGGATAATGTACCCATGGGGCTTCCAAAATTTTGTTGATTTGTAATTTCATTGCATATTAATTAATCGTTCTTTTGGGTCTAATGCCAACTTTCAACTTGTCATTGTTGAACCATTTTCTTATGCATTCCTACTAGTTTCTAGAATTGAAATTTGTGCCCTCATGGATAGACATATTAACCCTAGAGGAAACATCCCCCAAGTGTCCTTATCATGCACATGCTTCCTTGCATTAAGCATAGGTATGTTCCATGCGCTTTGGAACTAGTTTATTTTCCCACGACACTCGTTTTTTGCACTGTACTATAGAATTCTTTTATTCTTTTTTTTTTTTTAGGATTTAATAATATGAAAAATACAAAAGCATACGAAAATTAAAAAGTAGGGGAGAAAGTGTCTATCTCTTTTGTTGGCAGTATTCTTGTGACCCTTGAACAAAACAAAATATTTGAGTTAGTGTCTCAATATTTTTGGTTTAGTATGGCTTTATGATACTTTTTCTCGTTCGAGCATAGTCTCCTCTGATTGGTTATTCTTCCAACCATATAGAGTGTTTGTTGATTCCTATTGTTTCATTAATGTATCCCGATTTATAATCCATCCTTCCTAAGTCACATAATATGTCATGCTTTTGTTCAAAAAAAAAATCATCCTTAGTCAACCATTTTGCAGAAAGTATTTGACCTTTCAAGTAGGCCTTCTTGTGTCAATCAAGTACATCCTATCATCACAAGTATCTTTGGATATCACTCATGCTAGTATAGAATGTCCTCATTGACTTCTTGTTGGAGGGTCTTCTTTTATTGATTTCAACACATTGCTCTGAGAGTATGAACTAGAGTTTCACCCTAGGACTATTCCCATCATTGATATATGACCTTGAACTCAAAAGATGAAAAACCATCATTGGTCACTGACTAAGTGGTTTCCATTGTGTTAGATGTCAACAAAAATCATCACACATAGGGATTTGTGCGATACCTTAGTTTCCATTTGACCCCATTGACAGATTCCTCATATTCCTCATTAGTCTCCATTATTGGCTATTATTCAAAGAATCTTTGCCATGCACTATTCTATTTGGTGCATGTTGGAGTTGTACCTCGGTGTGGTCATTACAATTTTTTCATCTGAGTCCTTCCAAATCTTTGGCCTTCTACTACTCCTTGTGCTAGATGATGGAGGATTCCTTGATGCCTTTCTTCTGGTGGATCTCTTCCTATCGACTTCAACACATCTTTCTCTGGGATATGGATCTAGAGTTATTTTTGGTACCTTGGGGCTTGCAGTCATCAATGGAAGGTTCCCTCTCTATTAAAAATGGGAATACATCAATGTCCCATGATTGATATATTCTATCACGTGTTCGACACTAGTTAATTTATTCACATTCGTTAGATTGTACCATGGTACCTTGATGCCCATTATCATCACTGGTGGATCATCTCATTTTTGTTAACAATATACATCCATGACCGGTAATCAAATGATGTCTCACTATATTTGACCCCAACACATCTATTCACATAGTGTAGACTTGTACCTCAGTGGATTGTTTTGAATAATTCATGTGAAGTAAGAGAATCACATATTTTTTTATCCTACTCGACATATTGTACCAACCCTAAAACATTGGTACTCATAGATGATCCACTTGTTCACTCCATTGGTTCCATATATCCTCTTATTTTTATTTGAGACATAGCTCCATTGTGTATCCATTCATGGATATGATCTACTTTTTGCATGGATCCATTGTGTATTCCTCGTGGCCATGATTGCTACTTTAAATATATCACATGGATCCACTGTGTATTGTTCGTGGCCATGGACATCAATCATACTTTCATATCTGTCATGGATCTGTGATGTACTTGATTTGGCGGCCATGCTTACATCACTCTTGAGTATGAGTATGCCCGAGAAATTTCTTGCGTTAGTTGTTCGAGAAATTTCATTGGATCTACTTCATTGCATCCTCGCCTCTCATAGTTATAATGTATTTCATCCATAAGTTTCCCTTTTGACCTCACACATTAGGGGTCATCTGTTATACCACAAATTTATACATCAATTACATTTGTGAGATGACTTAGTCCTTTTACCTAGCTTGCAAATGTAAATCCCATCCTTCTTCATCAAATCATATAAAAAACAACATTTTTATTGCCATCTAAAAAATGGAATACAACCAACTCAACCTTTTGAGGATGGTATAAAATAACCTTTGAGGGCATGGATGTGGAGGAAAACCTAGGTGCAATATTATGCTAATGATTTTTCAAGCTTCCCTATTTTCCTTGATCCTTTGAGTAACATCCCCTTGTTCTAGAAATTGCTTTCCAATGCTCCTTCTTCTCCCTTATATGACCATAGGGTGTGTTCCTATCCCTTTTTTGTCATATGAAGAAGGGAAATATTGTTGAGTTGATGCTTGAAGGACCAATGGAGGAACCTAGGAAATTGGCTTTGAATTTGTGTCGACCGTTCAACTTAGGTTGTAACTAACCACTTTTACCATTTTCAATAAAAGAGTTCTCTTTCCCTCCATACATGTGTAAATTTATATCAATCTATTGAAATATGTTATTTTTTCTTCATATAATTGAATATTTGCACATTATATGTATGATTCAAATTCATAACTACCTTTTTGCAACACAGACTTGGTCTTCTTTTGCAGGTTGATACCAGTGGAGATCACAAGAAACATCAAATGTGGAGAGAAAGGATCGACATATAACATAGGATACAAGGTGTGAAGCATCGACATATAACATAGGATACAAGATGTGAGGCCTCTCTCTCCCCTCAAATTAGTTATTTTCTCATAACATTATTGTTGTGTGAGGGTAGGTTTTGTCTTTTATATATGGTCTCACTCTATTGTGACATGAACCAAGGTCATAGGAGAAAAATCACATTAACAACCATATTCATATTGTGGGGTGGTACTGAAGCATATTACAATGTGAATGGGTTCCAAAATTTGTAGTGCACCAAAGGGTCCAATGGAAGATAAAAAATGTGATATGGATATGGACGGTGCACCATTAGGAGGGAAGAGAGAAGGGGAAGTATTGGGGATTATATTGCAGAATAATATTATGGTGGGATGGAAATGATTGATATAAATAAGGTATATGTTTACCAATTGTTATGGTTTTGTTGCTAAGCAACTTTTGCGGTATCATATACCTAGGTCAAACACCTTCAACACCCATTTGGCCTGATCAACCTAGACATATTCCTTCTAGAGAACTACTTTCTCTCCCTTCTCCTTGTACTTTTTCATTCCATTGAAACTATTGGCATCATCGATTCCTCCCCTCATGATGTGCTCCATTTCCTTTGGTCCTCTCACTACTGTTGGAGACTCCCCCTTTCTCTTTCTTGGGGCCTCCTGGACTGTTGACGTTGATGCGATGTACTTCTTCTTGATTGGTGGAACCATTTGCATACAGGTGCAGTAATGTGACCTCTCAACTGACCACCTAAATCCTTCCCAATTTTCTCTCATGGTGGCGTAGTCTAAATGTTCTACATTTAATTGACATTTTTCACCTAAATCTGATGATCTAAATCTAAGAAAAAACACAATTTTATATTTTTTAACTTGCATTTATGAATGCATAAATGGATTCGACGTCCTCAAAAACCCTAGGGGACTCAGAATATATAGAATTAACCACTCAAAATGAAACTTATAATGCCAAAGAATATAGTCCCTTCGTTATACAAAGGGGTAAATTTGGGACATGGCAGCACCAGTTGGGACCAACCATCATATGATTTCACTGGTAACATTACCTAACGTATGACTTGAAATTTTCTCATAGCCTATTTGGAAACACAAGTAATGTGGGTCAAGTACTGTCCAACCTACCCACATCATGAAAAATTCTAATCTGCATACTATGTTCATCTATTAATCCTTGTACTTTCCAATCATATCTCTTGTGCATTGACATTTAGTTGACGTCTCGAGACTGAGAGGGCATAATAAGCCCGCGATGAGCATTTTTATCCCCCATTGCATGCATAATTGACTTATAGATCGAGACAACATGGGAATAATAAGCATGTGATGAACATTTTTATCCCCCTATATACCATAATTAAGGCCCAATTAGGTGCCAAATGCACCCATGAGAATTTTTTTTTGCTGACATGGCAGTGCCATGTAGGTGCCACAATGATAGATGATGGGGCAATGGTGGGTCATGATGGTGATGTCAGTGTTGCAGAATCGACGGTCTTCAAAACCGTGAATAAAAGTCGGACGTCCGACGAGTACTAAACTATGTCGTAGGTCCAATGAATGTTTGGGGACCAAGAAAAAAATATAATAAAATTTTGAGAATTAGTGAGTAATGTCCAATGGTAAGGTGGATTTTGTCTTTAAGAACACATCGTCAGAATTCAACTCCATATGTGGTAGTTTCGGTGGCCTCGAGAGATAACTGATATTGTTTGTATGTTTTAGAAGGAATTGCCCATGAGTTTTATGGAATTGCAAGTCCATATTCTAATTCACCTACCTTATGAGGTTGAATTAGCTAGGGTGCTATCATGTCATTGGATGTTCTTCTTATAGAGGTACATGAAAAAATTGAAGGGGTTTGTTTGAAAAAGGGAAAAACTAGAGGGCTCTATGGTAGTGGGGTACATAGTATATGAGTCATTATGTTATGCCAATGAGTATATCAAGCAAATTGATGAAACAAAAGAGGCATTCATTTGGGATGCCCATCAAGATGAGGACAAACGGTACTCCAAATGAACGTAAAAAGGAACTTGATAAAGAGTAGGTCAGTTATATTTTGTCAATTTAGTACATATAACTTGTTTACATTAAAGATGATAACATATTTTTCATACCATGTTATTTGTTTTGAATTCTTTTATACATCAATGAATTTAGAAACTTTTATTCCATCAATAAATTCATTCTTTAAGTTGATAATATATATTTGATCTCATGCCATTCGTTTTGAATTTTTGTATACGTCAGTGAATTTTAAAATGGATGTCATCAAGAAATTCATTCTTTACAACGCGGAGGAAACACGATCATGGGTCACATTATTTGAAGAGAAAAGAACGAAATGGGACAATGACATGAACAAATTTAGATGATTGAATGGTAGAAGCATGCCTTATCCTAATCATTTAAAAGAAAATATGCCAAAATAATGTGCCAACAATTGGATGGTTGACCAGATACAAGAGAAATATGTGATGTATGATCATAACCCACATGGAGAATATCTAGATGTACTAAACATAGGGATCGAGTGCAATAACTCTGTAATAACCTTTCTTAGTACCACATTCTATTTATAATATTTCACATTTGAATTGTAACGTGTATTATGTTTTTATGAATGCTTCGATTATTAGACATATGACATCGCCCTTTGTTCACATTTTTACAGGTGCACTTCTTCCCATCTACGTGGGCATATGGACATCATTTTCACACTGAGTATGTTGATGAAGTCCACATCACACAATATTGTGGAGTGGAGGTCGATTTCGACCAATCTAGCCATGTTAGCCATCGTGATGAAAACCTAATAGAGGGGAAGTTAGGTTACATTAGAAATATACAAGAGATCATGCAAGTGGACTTCTCATCATTTCAATGTGTTATTTTTTGTTGCAAGTGGTGGGATACCTTCAACCGGATAAATGTAAAGGAATATTGTGATAGTGGGCTAATATGTATGAACTACAAAAAATGTAGGTTGAAAGTAAAGAGCCTCATGTTTTCCCAAAACATTGCAACCAAGTGTTTTTTTACCCATATGTGTTGGATGGGGATTGGTGGTTCGTATAGAGACATGATCTGAGATATAAACATCTTTTTGAGAACAAGAATGTTACAATGCCAAGCGAGGAAGATAATAAGGGTGATGGCAACTAAGACTGATTTCATGTAAATGATTTGTCTGGACATTTGTATTGTGGATGTGTCATTTATTATGGGTATCTATAATGGATAATTATGTTTTTTTCCCTTCATTTTATAATTATGTTGGATATGAAAAGTTAACAACCATTTACAACCACCATATTGAAAATACAATAAATAGACATACACGCATAACATTTGGTTTTCATATATTTTCATTGTCATAATAATTGTTTATTATAGAAAATATTTTATGTTGTATTGTATTAAAATATGTTTATGTTAACCTTTGAATTAGTAAGCATTAATTGAGATATGACAAAGTTGGTGGTGTACAATAGTAAAGATTTATTTTAAATTATATTTTATTTAATGAAACATAAATATATTAAAAAATATTCAAACCTCAAAATTTTTATTGTTTGAGAAAATCAAAATTCAAATAAATATATACTTAATTTGATGGAACTTCTAAGGATAATTCCAGCAAAATAACTTCTTGCAACATCTACAATATTTGTGGTGTACTTGGCATTACCAACTTTGATGAAATTCCCCACCTTAACTAGTGCAACTATCATGGCCTTCACCTATTCCACTCCATCATTTAGTTTTGTAATCATATAAACTTATATTAATAATTCTTTTTTCATTCTCCTTGAAATAAGTTTCAATATAGGAAGGACATGGAAATTCTAAACGAGTCTTTTTCTAGAGCCTAGTCAGAATTAAGGAAAATTTTAATGATCCATACTTATCTAAAAGTATAGAATCCTTTGTCAATTTTATTAATTCTTAAAATACTAATTATAAAATGTTCGGTGATATTATTTTTTAATAAAGATTCATAAAGTCTGTATTAGAGTAAAACATTGTGAAACCATTTCATCTTAAGTGTATAGATCAAAATGTATTATTATTCTCTATATTTATTATTTTAAATTTAATTGAATAAATTTCATATATTATAATAGTTGGATAATATAAATTAATAAAATACTCACGAAAGAAGAGGCAAAAGAAGTTTGAGCGAGCTCTGGTTTTAGCCAAGCGAAAGAGACCCAGGGAGTCTAAAGGAGCAGGAATGCCTCCCAGAACATATGTTGAGGAGATTCCTCTGGAGGAATTCCCCCAAAATCTTTCTGAAAGTCTCATTTTCACGGTTCTGGACAACTGGAACCCCCCTGCGTGTTTTGGAGCAGACGTACTGACTCCCAATCCAAGAGCTGTACACGGTCCCAGTGACACTCCAGTTGAGGAATTCATAACTTGTTTGGTAGAGGAAGAGATGCCAGAAGGCAACAGAGAAAACATCTACAAGGATCCTAATGAATTGAGGCCACAACGCGAGCAACAAGCACACCAGGAGGAGGACGAAGAGAAAAAATTGCAACACCAGCCACCACTTCTTCACCTGGAGCACCTAAATTTGATTTTCGAGGTCCACAACATGGTGGACGACCAAATATTTAGAGTTGTCCGCATAAACCAATGCCTGGACATGCTGTACGCCGCCTACTCCAATGCCACCCCAAGGTGACAATGCCCCACCTGTGCTCAGATTTACGCCATTCTAGTTAGACGCGGCAAGGAGAAGGATGACCACGAGGACACCGGTTAATAGGTTCTCCTGTTCAACCCTTGCTCAAAACTTTTTCTTTTTTTGATGTATAACAGAGCTGTAGCTCTTCTAGCTCATAGTAATGGTAGCGATAGCATAGGCATGATCAAACTAATGATAAAACTGGCCATGCACCCTGGTTTCCTCTGGGCAGGGTGGCAACCCAATATTTTGAGTTTGGAAGCTAGCTTGGAATGGCCAACTGTCTCGGTTTCCTTAACAGGCAGGACAACTGGCACCTCAATGTCACGTTGTAACTTTGCAATATCAATATATTAGGACCTGCTTTTTTACTTAAAAAATAAATAAATATAAATTAATAAAATATTTGGAAAAATTGAACATTAATAAAATATAACTATTGTTATTTTAGTAAAAAATTATATTATAACTCTCTTGTAATCTTTGAATAATAAAAATTAAAATAAATAAATTATTATTACATCATCAACATTATTATTAGTGAATAATTATGTTATAATGTTATTATTATTATATATGAAAAATACATAAATATTCAAATCACAATCATTGCAATCATCATATTTAAGTAATTTTGTTTCTAAACACATTTAATCAACATATTGTATCTTGTTGGACAACAAAAAAATCACCTTGAACAACAATTAAACATTGTATGGCATTAATGGTTATAACTTTTTGCGATCACAATCCAATTTAAACATTTTCATAGAAGTAAAGTTAAACATTATATGGAAACTATAAATTTAAATGAATGATACATATCAAATTTCACTTAAAAGCAGAGAAATCATTAACAATGTTTGTCTTTAGCATACACATATTACATTTTATGAATCAAACAACAACAACAACCACAACATTATATGAAAAAAAATAATATACATGAGCGATATACATATGAGTATACATGTCAAACATACATCTCAACAAAATCTACAATAAACTTGTCATATATATATCCAGTCAAATATAAAACAATCAATATAAATGTCAATTAGTACCACTACTACCTAGATCCACCACCAGATCCAGGTGCATCAATGTATCTGCTACCAAAGGTAGAGCCTCTATCAAGAACAACTATCTCAGAAGCAAATGTTAACATAAGTGCACTCTCAAGTGTCTCTATATCAATATCATGAATATGTGCATCGACAATACCCTATGTGATCATAGTTTCCAAAGCATCAAAATCTTGTGACACATGTGGAGGAAGAGGACGAAGAGGGGGATCAATGAATGATGACACATGTGGACTAGGAGAAAGATAATGATCGATGAATGTTGTTATGTTTCACATACGCCCTGGGGATATTGATTAAACTTGGTACACTGCTAGGTTAAATCTTATATATCATTGAAATAATAGTGTGGTTAATGAAGTGTAATGCACCATTGTGGGTATAAGCCCAATTTGCATCGATGTTGGGGCATTTTGAAGGATGAACCACTTTGTTTTTTGGTAATTTTTTGCGGTGCACTAGCTTGAATGGTATTGGTGCAACCATATATTGACGCACCATCAGAGGTGTTCATTGTGTATTTAACACAGTATAATTTTCTTCTAGGTGAGCTGAACTGTTCATGTGCACAATGCAGAATTTAAAAAAAAAAATGAAAACATTGCCCAATTTCAAGCTAAATTGTAATTTTGATTGGCTGAAAATGAAAATAGGAAGGTAATAAATAATTTTTCTACTCTGTACTATCTTGAGGAGGCATGGTTGCACTGTTGAGAGGAAATGAAAATTTGTGGTAATTTCTAAAATTTGGAAATGTGTGGAATCTAGCAATGGATCTATCTAAGTTAGTGTACATCATGGGAAACATGGCATCTCAGGAAACATTGTGCATCGATGCTTTATTGAGAGTTTGAAAGAACATGACACACTATAACAATGAAAATTGATTTGATAATTATTTTTTTATTTATCCTACCTCAGTGTGCCTTTAGATAGGTAGGTGCACCGATGTGTATTGTTCAATGACACTGGTGTGATTTATTCTATGCATGGAATTTTATTATAAATTATGGCGGTGATACAGGAACATGGACGCACCACGACGTCATTTTTCATGAAATTTCTAGTGCATCGATATCTTAAAGGAACACCGATTAAAAAAAAACTCTGCAAAAACCTCTCGCAACCTACCTCCGCTATGAAGAACAGTGACATGACATTTTAACGTTTAAGCATTAATTTAGTAGTTTTTAGATGCACACCGATGCGTATGTTCCATAAAGACACTGGGAAAAAAATAACCTCTGCAAAAACCTCCAGCCACACGCCTTCACTATTTACAACTAATGGAATACTTTTTCGGGGAGGTTTTGTAAAAAAATCCACAAGATGGTGTTATCCTTGTAGTATTCCAAATGTTAAAGGATAAAATGAAGCTTTAGTAGTAGGCCAATCAAAAGAAGAAAATATTTTTTTCTCAATATCTAAAAATTAAGATCAAACAAGAAATATATCCTCAAATATGGAGTGAGGGATCTTCACACACCAAATTATTGTCAGCCCCGGAATATGAGAAAGGAAAATTGAACATAGCTATATTATAGCCTAAATCCTAGGTTGTAAAAACAATAAATGGTTATAAAGAAGCTAAAATTTTAGTCAACGTGGATCAAATAAATCTAGTTTACAAAATGGATTTGCACAAACAAATCAAAGAGATGGTATTCAAATATTTGATGAAGAATTTTGTCAGCATGAATAAAATAAAAACCATTGAAAATAAAATTCAAAAGAAGTTGAAGTAGGAAAAATTGGCCAACGGAACAAAACAAATGAGGATTGCTAAGTTGGAACAATAGATAATTGATTTGGGATCTAACCCCAAATATATGAAGAAAATATAGGCTTTGATCAAAATAAAAAACAATGAAATCCTAACATTGAATAAAAAGCTCAAAATTCCAAATATCGACCATAATCAAACTCCTGAATTGAAAGTAATACAACAAGAAAAAGATCAGATCCTACAATAGATGATTCAAATGAGTAATCAGATTGAATCATATGAGTACTAGATTGAAGTTTTAAGGAAGGAAAAATATGAACATGTATGCCAAATACCTTCATCTTCTCAACCTTCAATATCAACAGACCCATCTCAAGAGATGGCCAAAACACTGTCAGATTTGAATCTCAAAGAATTTGAGGAGAAATATTTCTGTGAAAAATGATGAATTAGATATTTTGAAAGAGAAAGTGGTGGAAAAATACAGGATTATTACTGAATATCAGAATATCAAATCCAAATTTCAATAAGAATTAGAACAATTATAAGGTAAGCTAGTTGGAAAATATTATTTAATTGGAGAAAAACATATTCTTTGGGACCATATTATAGCTGAAATATTGAATATTTGGAATTATATTAGATTGGTGGGAGATGAATCAGTTTTAGCATATCAAATTCAATAAGTCATACAACAAACACTTAAAGAACTAGGTAATAAACCTCAATTGGCCAATAAAATTATAAAATTATAAAATTTGTTAATTCTAAATATTGGGATGAATTAGGAGATCTAGGAGTGAATGTTCGAACTTCAATGGTTATGGAAACAAATAAAGTGTTGACAAAGGAAAATTTGGTCTAGAAAGCTCAAATGAAATGCAATGTGATTAAAGGAGGTGTTGAACCTTTTATGAATAAGTTTAACAATCTAGTAAAAATGGGTTTGCCAACTTGTTAGGGTCAAAAAGGAAATATCTTTCCTTTCGAAAATTATAAGGAAAGTTTATTGAAGGAAAGAGACAACATTGACAAGTTTCAATACATGAGGGGATCATTAAAAGGTCAAACCATAATGGATAAGTTGATCGACATTAGAAAAATGGTCACTTTCAAATATCCCATGAATGATGATTGGAGGATACTTGTAAAGTTCACACAGGGATTATTTATCAAAACGACTTACAAAATAGAAGAATAAAAGAGGCAACATTTGGCATGTAGTTTCTGTCAAATCCAAGATTTTGTATAGTCAAAATCTATTTTATAATTTCAGTTCTAGATAGTTGCTCAAAGTAACTGATTTTGGTTAGTGTTAAATATTGTATAAAATAAAGTAAAAGCTCAATCCCAAGGGATAATATTTTTTTTTAATCAACTATGGTCTTAGAGTC
>SNQJ01S0168267.1:20813-34454 GCA_010110895.2 Picea sitchensis
AGGCTTTGATCAAAATAAAAAACAATGAAATCCTAACATTGAATAAAAAGCTCAAAATTCCAAATATCGACCATAATCAAACTCCTGAATTGAAAGTAATACAACAAGAAAAAGATCAGATCCTACAATAGATGATTCAAATGAGTAATCAGATTGAATCATATGAGTACTAGATTGAAGTTTTAAGGAAGGAAAAATATGAACATGTATGCCAAATACCTTCATCTTCTCAACCTTCAATATCAACAGACCCATCTCAAGAGATGGCCAAAACACTGTCAGATTTGAATCTCAAAGAATTTGAGGAGAAATATTTCTGTGAAAAATGATGAATTAGATATTTTGAAAGAGAAAGTGGTGGAAAAATACAGGATTATTACTGAATATCAGAATATCAAATCCAAATTTCAATAAGAATTAGAACAATTATAAGGTAAGCTAGTTGGAAAATATTATTTAATTGGAGAAAAACATATTCTTTGGGACCATATTATAGCTGAAATATTGAATATTTGGAATTATATTAGATTGGTGGGAGATGAATCAGTTTTAGCATATCAAATTCAATAAGTCATACAACAAACACTTAAAGAACTAGGTAATAAACCTCAATTGGCCAATAAAATTATAAAATTATAAAATTTGTTAATTCTAAATATTGGGATGAATTAGGAGATCTAGGAGTGAATGTTCGAACTTCAATGGTTATGGAAACAAATAAAGTGTTGACAAAGGAAAATTTGGTCTAGAAAGCTCAAATGAAATGCAATGTGATTAAAGGAGGTGTTGAACCTTTTATGAATAAGTTTAACAATCTAGTAAAAATGGGTTTGCCAACTTGTTAGGGTCAAAAAGGAAATATCTTTCCTTTCGAAAATTATAAGGAAAGTTTATTGAAGGAAAGAGACAACATTGACAAGTTTCAATACATGAGGGGATCATTAAAAGGTCAAACCATAATGGATAAGTTGATCGACATTAGAAAAATGGTCACTTTCAAATATCCCATGAATGATGATTGGAGGATACTTGTAAAGTTCACACAGGGATTATTTATCAAAACGACTTACAAAATAGAAGAATAAAAGAGGCAACATTTGGCATGTAGTTTCTGTCAAATCCAAGATTTTGTATAGTCAAAATCTATTTTATAATTTCAGTTCTAGATAGTTGCTCAAAGTAACTGATTTTGGTTAGTGTTAAATATTGTATAAAATAAAGTAAAAGCTCAATCCCAAGGGATAATATTTTTTTTTAATCAACTATGGTCTTAGAGTCGAGACAATACTAGCTTATCGGTCTTACAGATTCATCCTTTCTAATTGTAGAAGTCCATGAATTCTTTGTTTATGTATTTATTGGTGAATCAAAGTCTTATTCAACTCATGTATTTTTTTTCAAACTATATGGATATATGTTGAAGGTAATAATTGGTTACTACTTACCCTATTACATGTGTTAGGATCCGATCCTAATCCCTCTTCATGGATCATTAGTTAGTAGGATATGTTTTCTATGTAATAAAGGCCGACATTAGTTAATAAGTCCTAATAAATAAAGGAGAATAAGTCAATGTAAGAAGACCTAATAGAATCTTTCTCTTCTAGAAATATCTTCCTCCAAAAGTTTCCTTAGAAGGTAGAATAAATATAATTAAGAGTAGGAGGTATTGGATATTTTTGTCTTGGAGATTATTGTAATAGAGATCTGCTCTGCTGGAGGTTTCCCCCTCGAAGAGGCAAGCGAACATTGCTATATTTAATAAAGTTGCTCTTTCTGGCATTATCCTGGTATTTCTCTAGCTATATTCTTGTTGTTCCATTACTACTTTCTAAATATATTATGTTCCACATAATATATTACATCCGATATATTGTAAGTGGTTTCATAGCTCTTTCCTTGGCTAAAAATTGTGTGTTATTTGTTTTCAAGGTAGAGACGTATTCTGGCATATTAAAGCTACAAAGATCTGTCATTCAACACATAAATACGTGTTCGGGGAAGCATACAAGTAGTAACTACAAGTGGTACTTAAGTGCACATTGTTGGCCACCCTTGTAACCCTTGTTGGTACCCCTTTGAGTGGTAGCGCATCATACATCACATGTATACGAATCGACCTAGATATCCTGAAGCCCTCCCTAGATAAAGGGATTAGCCTCCTGACTATTATAGTTCCACCGAGAACAAAACTCATGAATATACTCTCTAGTACTTGGGTAGTCGGGTAGTATGGCTAAGGGTATGGTTTAGCATCCTTAGTTGGTGCCTTGAGATATTGGGTTGAGTACTACTGTTGGACCCCACATGTATATCAGAGAGTTATAGCACAAGGTGAACCCTTGTATATATAAACCCTGCATATCCTAACCTTTGGGACAAAAACATACACAGAACAAACAAGATCTATTGTCATGCAACTTTACCTCATGCATCCTGGTTGCGAAATTACTACACATTTTTTCCTGTTAAGAATTTGGGCCTTTCAACACTGCAATATTATTCAGATCAGAGTTTAACTTTACAGGAGTAAAAAAAACAAGTCTAGGGCTTAGATGCACCCTTATTTGTGACTTATTCCATTGGATTCCTCTCTTCCTTCTAATCGTAGTGGTACCATTCATTTTAACGTCTTTTTTTTTTTCCGGCGGACCCAACCCTTTCCGACACCCCATTATATGAGACCTATCCCATTGGATTCCTCTCTTTATCCTTATCACCCTGGTACCTATAATTTTTTGTAGACTATATCTCTATCCTAACACCCATGCTCCCTAAGCCTTCACCATGCCTACTACCTGCTCTCATAATCAAGAAGAATTGGAGACTAAGGTGTCCACCCTAGAACATAAACTTGACAACTTTAACAAAGACATCCATGCCGACCTTGAAAAGAATTACAAGGAGATAACACAACTCTTTAAGGGAAATAATGTTGATCCCATGCTAGAGGACCCTCACTCTTCCCATTATGAGAATACTCATTCTTTCCACTCTCCTTGGGGTTCTCTACCCTCTTGGAATAAGGTTCCCAAAGATTACATGCATAAATTTGATGGATCCAACCCAATAGTATGGGTTTCTCAAATGGAACATTACTTCTCACTTCATGATATTTGGGATGATGAGACCAAACTCCATGTAGGAGTTTTGGACTTGGATCAAGAATGATGGCAGTGGTGGTAGTGGCATAAGAAATGTTATTTAGGACTACTCACTTGGAACATATTCACTAAAGCAGTTTGTTCCTATTTTGATAGGGAATCACATTTTTTGGGAAGGATCACTAAGCTACACCAAACGAGATCAGTATCAAACTTCATTACGACATTTTAACAGTTGGCTATCCGAAACGAGGGCTTATTTGATGAATTTTACCTTGAATGCTTTATCAATGGCTTAAAGGAATCCATCAAGTCTCATGTGAGCATGAATCACCCTACTACATGGATACAAGAATGCCAATTACCACTAGAAGCAGAGACCATCCTTTAAGATCTACCCTTGAAGGTTACTTTCCCCAACTGTCCTCACCCTGGGGATAACCTTGCTCCGACACAAACCTTAAAGGTCCAAAAGGTCTCTCCAACATAAATAACAGAGCGTCGCAAGCAAGGACTTTACTATTACTGTGATGAAAACTATTCACAAGGACACAAATGTAGGGAACCAAATTTATTCCAGATTGATGCATCAAATTCCTCTTCCTGTGACAACATACCATCAGATAAGGATCCTCACCAAGAGGATGCTACACCACCATTTCACACTGAAGATTTAGTTGCAACCCCTAGAGAATCAGAGGAAGCTGTCATATCTCTTCATTCCCTCTTGGGTATTTTGTCCCCACAACCATTGAAGAGATACATCAAACATAGGCCAATTGTGGTGTTGATTTATAGTGGTATCACCCATAATTTTATTCACCACAGGCTTGTTGAGGAGATCCATTTCTTTGTCTATCCTGTTTATAATTTTCAAATCCTCATCACTAATGGTTGTACGATGAAGTGTGGGGGACATTGTGAGAATGTAAAACTCCAAATGGGTGATTATCATATGAAAACCCATATGTTCAATATTTCCATGGGTGGCTGTGATATTGTATTAGGTGTGGAATAAATTCACACTATGAGACCAATCACAATGGATTATCAAGAGTTATATATGAGCTTCAATTAAGAGGATCACACCTATACCCTCTGAGGTCTCCAAGCGAGCTCCCCTAAAATCATCAACTCTCACGGGATGGAAAAAATGTTGAAGAAAGGCCACTATGGTGTGTTTGCTCAATTTCATGCCTTCCAGATCACAAATCGGGCCTTTTCTGTAGATCCTCCTAGCCTACAAATCATCTTGGACAAGTAACCCAGGGTATTTTAGGTTCCAACAGACTTACCTCCCTCCAGGGGTGAGCATGGTCATAGCATCCCTCTCCTTTCAGGAAGTCAACCCCCCAATGTCCATCCCTACAGGGATCCATTTGCTAAAAAAAATGAAATAGAAAAGATGGTACAAGAATTACTAGAGGTGGGGGTAATTTTCCCTAGTACCAACCCATATTCTTCCCCCATAGTGACGGTATTAAAGAAATAAGGTACTTGGCACATGTGTACCAATTTTTGTGCCCTGAATAAACTGACCATCAAATATAAGTTTCCCATTCCTGTCATTGATGATCTATTGGATGAACTCCAGGGTGCCTTATTCTTCACCAAATTATACCTTCGCTCAGGCTATCACTAGATTTAGATGAAGGACGCAGATATTCCAATGACTTCTTTATGAACTCATGAAGGACATTATGAACTTGGTCATACCTTTTGGCCTTTGCAATTCCCCATCCACATTCCAAAACGATGCAACCCCCCTCCCCTTCCGGGGTTCTGCGACCTCCCAGTCTCTGGATCATTCCAATTGTTGAGTCAAATTGACTCTTTGGGCTCCTGAATGAATGCATATCAATTATACATAGGCCCCTTTCCTTCATTTGGCTCAGGTACTGTGACACCCGCACCCTATGTCTGTGCATTCTAGGGTTCTTCAGTTCATGGGTGATAGCTCCTCTTTAATAGCCCCTTCCTTCATATGACCCTAGGTTGTGCCCTTATGCTAATGCACGATTGCAGGCGTGGACAAGAGTGGTTTTAGAAAAACCCACTTTTCACCACGCAATCCTCCTTCAGCAACTACGTATCTCCCTTCCAAAACCGTGGTTGAAATTGTGGCCCGCTCAAGGATTATTATCATCTGAGGATGTCATCTCCCTGCAATCCTTATCGATCATCGATTTCACGATCCTTTGGCACTTCCTATGATTGACGTCTATTATCGATCTTTGTTCCACTCTACTTTCCTCCTTCCACGTGTCCAAATGCATCCCCCCCTCCCCTTCGGGGTTCTGCTACCTTCTGGTCTCTGGATCATTCCTATTCTCGAGCCATTTTGGCTCTTTGATTCCCTGCGAGAATCCTAATATTTGATCCACAGGTCCAAATGAAACTGCACCCGCACAAACAAGCACCTGACGCAATCTTCCCCATATGACTATAGGCTATGACTACACGCCTTATCAAACAACACTTCACATTTTGGGACTTTGAGACTTCTGTATGTGAGTTAGTCCTAACTCTTGTTCCCAAATCCCTGATTGACCATATCTACGATCCTGCATTATCCCCTCAATTGATGACTATGATCGTATCACGATTTCGCGTATCAGGATATTCTACGTGAACCAACTCTGACTCTCCATTCCCTGAAATCCCAATATCTGGGTTAATCACCTAGCTCTCCACAAGCTCATCCCTTAACCTCCTGTTCATATGACCCCTTCCTGCGACCTGGGGCTAAACCTTCGAGCGCGTCGGGACTTTGTGCTCCGCGAAGTTGGAACTCAACCCAACGCTTTTCCTTCGAAATCTCGATCCCTGAACTTTCAAAATATACTCGCCCATATCAATGGTCACTATCTCTTGTGATATGATGACTTAGATCAAATTGCTATTTCGGGCCTCGTGAGTTCTTAAAACTCTTCCCTTTAACCTTCTCCAGTAGCGAGTCAATGAAATGATGATCTCTCGCCACATGTCCCTCTCAATGGACGACTAGGATCAATCAGCTCCCAGCTCCCCGGGTATTTTCTCTTGTTTTCACCTTCATTCTCCTGGTGTCTGATCCTTCGATGTGTATGGATCTCTGCCACCTGTCACTCCAGATCTAATGACTGGAATGATTTCTTGATTTCGCATTTCGTGAGTTTGTTCCTCTCCTCCTTGCAAATCTCTCAATGTTCGATTTCCCGAACACCGTAGATCTTCTTCCACCTATCCCCCCTGACAATGGATGGTTCTGATCATTTCGGAACTTCAGGACTTTGATGAGTCCACTCTCTTGCACACACAAGGGTTAAGTCTCGTGTGTCTTCCTCCAGGTCCAATGATTGTTAGTCCTTTGTTCTTAGATCTGACGACCCAGATCTGATCTCCTCCTGTGCACGTTCCACCTTTTCCTGGACGTAGATCTAACGATCCAGATCTTCCCTCTGCGGCTTATCCGATGGCTATTGTGCTCCTCCTCCTGAGCTTTGGAACCTTTCTTCCCAGACTTTGAATATTTGATGCTTCAAAAGGATTCGGCCTTCAATTTTTCTCCTGTGAGCCCTGCAACTTTGGGTCTCCCCTACGTTTTACCTCCTAAGTTTTGTCAATGGATCATGACTTCGGCCCTACGCGTACTTGTGCTCTGCATGTGGTTTCACGCTACTCTTCCTGAGATTTTGGACTTGAGAAAGTCTAATCCTGCACAATCCTTGTGCAATATCTCCTAAGCTTTTGGTTGCTCAGTCTCTAATGGATTCGCCCCTTTCTTGCCCTCCAAAGGGGACTTTGGTGTCCTCCTAGTGACCTCCTTCTCAAGCACACCTTGTTGATCCAAAAGAGTGTTCAACAACTCTGTAAGTTTCTTTATCCCTGGAACTTCTCTTCTCTTCGAACTCGAAATAGATTTCTCTTGGTGCACTCCTTGCACTCGCTCGATGGCCTTCTCCTGAGCTTTTAAATTCTTCCCAGACTTGGAAGATTTTCAACATTCGAAGGTCTCACCCTTTGTTCTATCTCTTGCGAACCCAACTCCTTTGGGTCTCGCTTACACTTCGGAAAGTGTTATCTCTTTTGAGCTTATGGACTTGGAATAAGTCTGACTCCCATGCACTCTTTGTGTTATCCCTTCTGAGCTTGATATCCTTAAAGATTTCGACCTCCCATGCACACCTTGTGTTCTCGAGATTTCGTCAAACTCAGAATATGAAGGATTTATTGAACAAGAAATAATTCTCGCCCTCCTAGATTTCTTATTCTCGATGCACCCCTTGTAGTTCTTCTCCTCACAGAATATTCAATAACTCTGTTTCTCCCGAAGTAGACATAGAGTTGTTTTGTGCACACTTGCACCGCCTCAATGCCCACCTAGTAGAGCTCTACAGAGTTCTCAATAACTCTACTTCTTTGTGCTTCTTCCACACTATCTCCCCTCTAAGGTATTCAGTAACCTTGATGTTCTTCTTCAGCTTGTGATCGCTCTGGTGTGCCCTCCTAGAACATTCTTCTCTGACTCCACAAAGTTCAGATGCACACTCCTTGTGCTGGCTACAAAACCTCCAATGTTCTGTTGTGCACCCCTTGCACAACCTATAGAACCCAAAATGATATTACATAACTCAATGAAGATAAATGAAATCTATCTCCTACTGCAAATAAAACTTATCATACATCTACAACATTCATTCATGAAAATATATATAAACACCCGATATCCAGGAACAACTTCTTTTCTATTATCTATGTGTGTATATACAGATGATTTACAAAAAACTGGACTATAACAAAGTCCCAGTTCTCTCAAGATCTCTCTCTCAGAACTATTCTACCTCCTGAGGCCTCTCTACCGAGACCTCTCTATCATTCTCTACCTATCTGCCTTATGAAATATGATACAAGATCTCCTTACAAAAGAGGGGCTCTGTGAGCTCGTCCTCTCTCACCTAACCTCATCTATTACATTGAAGTTTTCATAAATGTTTACCCAGACCTGACCACGATTTGGGCCTGCTACAAGAAACCTTTTAAATGAAATCCAACCATTACATGTACAAAGGCATGGCATGGCATTTACAACCTTACAGCACAAAAATCCATATAGGATTATTGCAAATTTAAAAAAATGGGAGGTTTAATGCCTCTCCCTTTCTCCATTGAGTGTTTGCGTGCTAGTGCATTTGCTGAGGTGGAGCGATGCTCCTGCATCATACTCCCCTGCTAGGAAAAACATGAGCTCTTGCTCATGAGCTCCTCTTCTCCAATTTTGAAATCCACCTGGATCCCAAATTCTCTTTTGGAGTTGTCCTCTTGCTCCTATCCAACTATGTTGCTGCTGCTGCTTCTTTTTCTTCTTCTGATTCTTCCCTACTTCTATGGCAGACTCTCTTCTATTTATATCTCCCTTGCTGACTACTTATGTTGACCTCAACATTAGCTTCCTAATCTCTTCTATTACTCTGTCCAACTACTCCAGTGGCTGGCTCTCTTTATGCAATCTTCTCTGCTGTAACTCTTACTTCTTATCAGTGGGCAGATCTACTTGATCCCCCATGCTATCTTTATCTCCCCTCGTGACATTGAGTTTTCGCTCTGCTGCAGACTTCAATTCCATAGTTTCATTACCAAGATGCTACCTGGCTTCCTCTTCTGACATCTTGATCTATGCCATCTCTTCTTGTGTTGGAATATATTCAACTCTCTCCAGCCGTTCCTCTGAATGGTACGCTCCTCCATATTCCTCCAACTTGATCTATTGGATGTGCAAGATTTGCACCATTACCCTTCTTTCTAGGGATTCCAGTTCATCATACATGTCAGCAAAGTCCATGCTGTCTGCTTCCTCTTTTGTTGCAAGCTCCAATGATGCAGTCATTTCTTGTTCAGCTTCTTGGCTGAAAATTTTGAGCAATTCAGTTGAATTCCCTTCTCCTTCTGCTGGGGTACACATCAATGTCTGCTCCATTTCTTCTTCCCTGGTAGTTTATCCTGGCTGTCTTTCTGTTGCTACACTTGTAACACTTGTTCTAGCCTCTGCTCGGCTGCTTGACAAGAATGATTTGATTCCTCCAATGATCAGAACATTCCTTTGATCCTCCTCCTTTTTGATGGAAGTATTTAACTTCTCGTCATCTTCATTCACATGGTCTATAAATGCACATGAATGTCCATCTATCAACACTCCTTGCTGACATGAAATTAATTCTAAGCTCCCGAGACTTTCAGATAGTCTCGTTTCTTTCCCCCTACCCACCTGACAATTTCGGAATTTTCTGCTGCACACCTGGCAGTCTATGAGATCAATCGATCCCATCTAATTGCCCACTTGGAAATATGAACTTTCAGCACTGCTCCCCTAGTAGTATATGAGACCTCCACTTGGTCTCTTTCCATTGCCCACCTAGAAAATTTAAAGTCCATTTCTTCCCACTTGGCATTTTATGAGATCTTCATCTAATCTCTTCTCCTCTTCGTCATTGAGATTTATCCCAGTCTCTAGTTCATAGATGTGAATCAGTTCCTCCACTGTATCACTGAGGTTTTCAACATGCCTTATCCACAGTCTCATCAACCTTCTCTGTTCTCTAGCCAACAATTTCTTTACTGACCACTTCACCTTCTTCTTCATGGGTCACTCATACACCCAATGCACCTTTGCATCCTGCTACATTTTAAATGCAAGCTTCTCCATTTGTGCTTTTATCTGATTGAACTCCAGATCCATCCTTGGATTGAATTTCTTCTTACTGTATTCTCTTCGACCATGTTCATGGCCTTCAGTAGCCATTTCCATCTCCACCTTCCCTCCTAGAAAGTCTATGGATTACCCCACATCTGCGAGCATCTCCATCTTCTCTCACAACTTGCCTGGCTATTTAAATTTTTGTTTCTGTTGTGTGTGCAAAAAATTCTCACAGAGCATCAATTCTCTATATTCCTTCACCTGTTGTCTACAAGAAAACTCTCGTTTATGATACCACTTGATGTTATCAGGTCATCTCCTTTCACCATCTCTCCTTTGTCTACTATCTGTAAGCAAGGCTTGGTCTTCTGATTACCTCCATTGCCTACAAAAATCAATTATGCAAAAAGGATCTAATACCAATTGATGCACCCCCCTCCCCTTTGGGGTTCTACGACCTCCCGGTCTCTGGATCATTCCTATTCTCAAGCCATTTTGTCTCTTCAATTCCTTGCTGGAATCCTACTCTTTGATCCACAGGTCCAAATGAAACTGCATCAGCGCAAACAAGCACCCAACACAATATTCCCCATACGACCACAAGCTGTGACTGCACGCCTTATCAAAAGGTGCTTCACATTTTGGGACTTCAGGACTTCTGTATGTGAGTCAGTCCTGACTCTTTTTCCCGAATCCCTGATTGAAGATTTATCTCAAAGACCAGATATACGGTCCTGCGCTATCCCCTTGATCAATGACTACAATTGTATCACGATTTCACTTATTGGGATATTCTATGCAAACCAACTTTGACTCTCCATTCCCTAAAATTCTGATCTATGGGTTAAGAACCTAGCTCTCCACTAGCTCCTCCCTTAACCTCCTATTCATATGACCCCTTCCTGCAACCCGGGGCTAACTCTTTGAGTGCATCGGGACTTCACGCTTTGTGAAGTTGGAACTCAACCCAACCTTGTCCTTTGAAATCTTGATCCCTGAAATTTCAAAATCCACTCGCCCAGGTCAACAATCACTATCTCTTGTGATCTAAAGGCTTAGATCAAATCACTATTTCGGGCCTCACAAGTTCTTAAAACTCTTCCCTTTGACCTTCTCCAGTAACGAGTCAACTAAATGTTGATCTCTCTCCACGTATCCCTCTCGATGGATGGCTAGGATCAATCGAATCCCATCTCCTCGGGTATTTTCTCTTGTTTTCACCTTCATTATCCTGGTGTCTGATCCTCCGATGTGTATGGATCTCCACCACCTATCGCTCCAGATCTAATGGATGGAATTATTTCACGATTTTGCATTTCACGAGTTTGTTCCTCTTCTGCTTGCAAATATCTCGATGTCCAATTTTCTGAACACCCTGGATCTATTGCCACCTGCCCCCCTTGACGATGGATGGTTCTGATGGTTTCATAACTTTAGGATTTTGACGAGTCCACTCTCCTGCACACACAAGGGTTAAGTCTCATTCGTCTTCCTCCGGGTCCAATCGTTGTTGGTCCTTTGTGCTCGAATCTGACAGCCCAGATCTGATATCCTCCTATGCGCGTTCCTCCTATTCTTGGATGTAGATATAGCGTTCCATATATTCCCTCTACGGATTATCCGACGACTATTTTGCTCCTCCTCCTGAGATTTGGCACCTTTCTTCCCAGACTTGGAATATTTCGATGCTTCAAAAGGCTTCGGCCTTCAATTTGTCTCCTGTGAGCCCTGCAACTTTGGGTCTCACCTATGTTTTACGTCCTGATTTTTGTCAATAGATCATGACTTCATCCCTACATGTACTTTCACTCTGCATGTGGTTTCATGCTACTCTTCCTGAGATTTTGGACTTGAACAAGTCTACTCCTGCACACTCCTTATGAAATATCTCCCAAGCTTTCAGTTGCTCGATATCTAAGGGATTCACCCCTTTATTTCCCTCAAAAGGGGACTTTGTTGTCCTCCTAGTGACCTCCTTCTCAAGCACACCTTGTTGAGCCAACAAAGTGTTGAACAAATCTGTAAGTGTCTTTCTACCCGACACTTATCTTCTCTCAGAACTTGAAATAAAGATCTTTTGGTACACTCCTTGCACTCGCTCGATGCCCTTCTCTTGAGCTTTCAAATTCTTCCCAGACTTGGAATATTTTCAACGTTCGAAGGTCTCGACCTTTGTTCTATCTCTGCGAACCCAAATCCTTTGGGTCTCGCTTACACTTCGGAAAGTGTTATCTCTTATAAGCTTATGGACTTGGAATAAGTCCAACTCCTACGCACTATTTGCGTTATCCCTTCCGAGCTTTATCTCATCGAATATTTAGACCTCCCATGCACACCTTGCATTCTCGGGATTTTGTCAAACTCAGAATCTAAAGGATTTCTTGAAAAATAAATACTTCTCACCCTCTTGGCATTCTTCTTCTCACTGCACCCCTTGTAGATCTTCTCCTCACAGAATATTCAATAACTCTGTTTCTCCCAAACTCAACATAGAGTTCTTCCATGCACACTTGCACTGGCTCAATGACCACCTAGCGGAGCTCTACAAAGTTCTCAATAACTCTACTTCTCTCTACTTCTTCCACACTATCTCCCCTCTAAGGTATTCAGTAATGTTAATTTTCTTCTTGAGCTTGTGATCGCTCTGGTGCACCCTCCTGGCATGTTCTTCTCTAACTCCCTAGAGTTCATATGCGCACTCCTTGTGATGGCTACAAAACCTCCAATGTTCTGTTGTGCACCCCTTTCACAGCCTAAAGAAACAATCATGATTATACACAACTCAATGAATATAAATGAAATCTATCTCCTACTGCAAATGAAACTTATCATACATCTACAACATGTTGGAAGATTTGTTGTTGTCATTGATGTCAACCCTAGTCGTGGGTTTTGGACCACAAGATTGATAAAGGTATTTGGACATGAAGGACAATGCACATGCATATACAACACCCGTGAATGGATAGTATACATCATGTTGTTTCCAGTGGTATGTGGCATGTCACGTGGATCATCATGGTTGAGGAGAAATGAATTTTTGAAGATGACAAAGTGAATTGAAGAATGAAGTACATGTAGGCCCTGAAGATAATTAAAGAAAAGAATTACAAAATAAGAAAGTGTCAGGTCGTCCCTAATGTTAAAAGGAAGTGACATAAATGGTATAAATAAACATCATTATACATTCATTTGATGCAATTCAAATTTCAGAGGAAATTAGAAGTAAAGAAGGCCGGATTTCAATGGAGGATGAAGTCTTTTGGTGATGTGTTCTAAGGTATGTTATTTTCAGGTCATCTTACCATTTTTTCTATAAATGTTTTTATAGAACGATTCAAATGGTGAAAAATCTATGGTATTGATAAGACATATCAAGGTACCTATGGTAAAAATTTCAGCTCTTGATTCTCTATAATTATGGAGATACACTCTGTGGAAGATAGGGTTTGTGACCAGTCCTGAAGCTAGTCAATAAACAGGTGTTCCAGGTAAAACAATCATAACTTATTCATACATAATCCAAATGAAGTGGGACCACTTCCATTGGAAATATTACGGACTGTAGTTTCTTGTGTGTGAGTTTCTGAATCTTATGTTAAATATTGAGCTCCGTGCATGTTGTACAAGTTGGGTCTTCTGAATAAACTAGAATTGAATAAAGTCTACCATTCTTTCTATAACTTCCTTTTGGGGAGGATTCAAGAAGTGAAACTTGGATGAGTTTCAGAGAATACATTGAGTAATATTATCTACAGGATCAGAGTACTCCAAGAATTGAAGAATTGTAGAAATTGAAGAAGTCTCAGGAAGCATTATCAGGTTCTATGTGATGATTGGTTGATGGTGATGATTTAATGTAAA
>SNQJ01S0168268.1:0-13663 GCA_010110895.2 Picea sitchensis
AGTTCGTTAAATAAAGGAAGAGGAACTTACCGAAGGTGAGTTATATCAAGCATGTGTTACCCTCCTATAGCTCCTTAAATGAAAAAAAGGTACTCATATATATGGGTGGGGGAAAAATTGAAGGAAGTGGGTCAAGTTTTTGGCAATCCTTTATGGCAGCTACTTTCTCCCTTGAACATGACACTTGTTTGTGTCTCGTCTTATAGTTGAGTAATCTTCTTGTCTCTGAGTCATACCAATTCCATGTGTTGCCATAACTTTTTGTCCAGTCGAAGAGTGCTCTTTTGTTCATTACATTCTTGGTACTCATCGAGTCAATGCTACCAAGTCAGTTTTTGTGTCTCATCATGTTCAAGGGAAGTTTCACTTCAAACCATCCATCTACAGTATTGCTAGTTTCCATTTCCTATGTCACTCCATACTCATTCAATTCACCATCTTACATCACTTTCCTGTGTCAATTTCATGTCGATGATAGGGGATACATCAAGGCCCTCCTTTGATGAGTCTTTTCTATTCAACTTCAACACATCATCTGATAATTATAATTAGAAAATAGTTAGTACCTTGGGACCTGCATGCCTCAACGACAGGCCTCGTCACTTCTGATAGTAGGTTTACATCATTGGCCTCTGATCAGATGATTCCATGAATGTTCAACCTCAACTCATTTATTCACATTCACTGGAATGTACTAGGGTACCTTGGGAATCATTGACATAATTGGTGATTTCCCTCACACTTGTTAATGATTTACCTAAATGATTGGTAATCAAGTGGTTTCTACCATGTTCGACATCAAATCATCTATTCGCATGGATAGAACATGGTTAGATTCATACCACATCGGGATTGGGACGAAGACCCTGGGTTGAGCATTCACTTTGTTATATTATTTTCCCAGGATGCGAAGGAGATCATTTGAGCATGTTGATATATATATTGTCACATAGGTACACATTGTATTGGTTCGTGGCTATGTTTTATCATATCGTAGCTCCACTATGTATTTTTCATGTCTATGATCAATTCATTTCATGGAGGTATGGATTCACATTGTATCTCTAGTGGCCATATTATTAGTCCGTATTTTTCATGGATATGCAGTGTATTGGTGAGCGATTGTTCTTTGATTCATCTCGTATTCCAAGCATAGGTATTGATTTTCTCTAGAAATTGGATCAAACTTGTGGATAGGAGAAACTAGGAAAAATGAAATAAATAGAGTACATCCTACTTTACCTGCTCTTCTCTTTTTTGATAAGAAAAATGAGTTTCTAGGAATGGTAGTGTCCAAATGATTGTTTCTGTTTCGGTATAGGGGTCAATAATCCAAGGGAAATTTCACTTGTTCGCAGGGAAATATTTTTGTAACACGACCCCCTGATTAATTTTAACCCAACCACACCATCTATCAAACCTCTGGTAGCTGAAATCCTGGGGTATTGACCTGCCAAGATTATTGTCCCACTGGGGTATCAACACATTGGCCCCTTGAGGAACCAAAGCTTTACCTCTGAGTGACTCCAGTGCGTGATCTAGTGTCCTAGATGACACTTTGTAAACATTGTGCTTCCGCAACCAACCACCCATCATGACATGTGGCCCTACCAATATATACTACCTGGCATGACACATGGAATTCATACCACTCGACATGTGTCACCAATATTTCCTATGGAGATCCTCCAAATATGAAAAATCAACATGACATATGGTACAACCATCGTTTGACACATGGACCTTCCTCATGGATTGATGTGGGGTACAAATCATCGAAGGGAACGTGGTTTTTCTCTCTTGGGTTTGACACTTGTTTAGTGAGTATTGGATGGGGTGACATCTTCGGATGTCATCCTGATGTGATTTCCTCTGCAAAATGACTTACGTGGAAAAGGTGGAACTTGTTTGTGGGAACCTTCTCATGTCATGGTACTGGGTCACCGGGTCCTTGGCCCCTGGGTCATCGCAAAACTATGATCACCCTTGATCTCTCGGGATCTGGTAATCGTGAACCTTTCCTCGACCGGAACCCTACCCACCAACATCGACATATAACTTCTTCTTAAAGGAAAAATGCTTGGAAATATTTCAAGGTTTGGTACTCCGATACCCTGGGACGCTAAAATATCTCCTGAGAGTTTCTATTAGATCTACAACTGAGGTTCCTTAGTACTCAAATATGATAGTTATAACTCAATACCATTGTGCAAAGGTCTAATCATGATAAGGCCCACACTCAGTCCATCAACAAATCAAGTGTTGAAACCTAGTGCTCGCCTCATCACGACACATGGACCCATTACCACATGCCACATGGACCAATCACCTTGTGACATACTTCTCCCCCCAGATATCGGGGTATTGGGGCCTTCGAGGTAAGAAAAACTTGGTTACTTCTAGGGATCGACATCTCGATATACGCAACATCGACCCAATAGTTTCAACAATGGATATTTAATATTCTCCTGATGCAACATATTTGTTTGGAAGACTCATTTTATAAAGGTTCTCGGGATTATTTGAAAAGGGAAAGGAGTGGAACCGAGAGTTGGAACCATGTTCCACTTCGTGTCAACGTTTTGGGCCTTTCCAAACAAATGAAAACAAGGTGGTATTCCAGGAGTTCGGTATTTTGGTACATGGGTTAACTCTTTCTTGAACTTAGCTATTAGATCACTGAATGATATCTCTCAAACCATAGATCTAACAATCATTTCTTATGGTGTCCTCCCAATGGTTTTATTCCATTTTGGACCCACACTTAAATCCTACACAAATTAGGTGATGAAAAGTGTTATCTTCGTGACAACATGGCAACCACATTGGCACGATGTGTCACCATGACATCATCTTCCCCACGCATAACTAAATATTTGGAGCTAGTGTTGGAACCTTGTTCCCAAGTATCTTCTTATCGAGATTTTCTCCTAGCTTCCATGAAGGATTTCTTAGTACTTCAGGGATCCAATATCATAATCACTGTTACCCTATCCTCGGCTCCCAAACTCTCAGTCTGATTGGACAATCAACATTCAAATTTTATGTAGATCTGGTGGTCATCGTGCTTTTTTGGTTTACATAGTGAAGACTTTGAGGAATGAGATCAATTTGGGACTTGAATTTCCTTCCACCATTTTCAAGATTCATTTTACCATGGCTTGGCACACTTCTTTGACTCTTAAACTCTTGATGGATACCTTGATCCCTACAATCATTCATTTCTATAAACAGATCTATCCTTTTGTTTCATCATCCTTCGAATACAAAGGGATTTCCAATGAAACAAGTATCCCATCGTCATACTTACACAAACAAGCATACAAATACAGGCACTGGTCATTCATATTATTCTATACTCCATATACATGACACAATGAATGCTTATCTGTTACAGGTTGTGGCCTTCCAAGTAGGCTTTAAAGTGTGATATTTGATCATGAACAAGACTCCTCTCAAATATGATCTCTATAGCTTTCCTGTGTGTATGATTCCCTGACCTTGGGTTTATGCACATAACGACATATATCTATAGCTTTAAGATGTCGAAATACGTCTCTACCCTAAAAAAGAATTAACCCACAATTTTCTGGCAAGGAAAGTTATCTTATACCACTTGTAGTATTCCAGATATAAAATAGTATGCAGAACATAAATATTTTAGCTAGAAATGAAAGAAAAACAATGATATAACCATAACAATACCAAAATAATACCAGAATAACCCTAGAAAGATAACCTTTATTAGTGATAGCAATGTTCACTTGCCTCTTCAAGGGGGAAACCTCCAGTAGAGCAAAGCTCTATTACAATAATATCCAAGAAAAAACTTCTCATACCCTATACTCTTATTTATACTAAATATGTCTATCCAAAAGAACAATCTAGAGGAAGATAATTCTAGAAGTGGAAGCTTATATTAGGTCTTCTTACATTTGAATTATTCTTCCTTATCAATAGGCCTTATTAATATTAGTCTTTATTACATGGAAATATAGTATTCTACCTACGTGAGGGGTTAGAGAGGTTAGGTCCCTAAGAGACACCAATCCTCTCAGGAACCAACCTGTCACAAACAATGAGGACAACAATCCTCTCAGGCACCAACTTGTTGCATATAATGAGGAAACCAACCTATCGCAAATAATGAGGACACCAATCCTTAATGAGATTCAACTCACCCTAGCACCACTCTGCCACCCTGAATTCAATTTGAAAATATTCTTACAGAACTGGACCTTTCTCTACAAAAATTAATCTGATATGTCTCTAGTTTAGTTTCATTGAACAACTACAAGTCATTTTTCTTATTTTTTCATCTACTCTCAACTCAAAGATAACACATCCTTATTTATAATGTTTTCTCCCAAGTTTCCCTTCATGTATGTGGATGCATACAAGTTACATTGTGGACATGTTTTGACCATATAAAACTCCTTTCAATTACACTTATGTCTAAATAAAGTATATGGATGTATGAGAATTACATTATGGACATATTTTGACCATATGAAACTCCTCTCAGTTACACTTCTGTCTAAATAAAGTATGTGGATGCATGACAATTACATTGTGGACAAATATTGACCAGGTCAAAATCCACTTAGAGATGGACATTCTTTGACCAAATATTCCTACGAATGAGATCCAACTCATCTACAACAACATAATTTAGTCTTATCAGAGAATCTCCTCATGAATGACACAAAAACTCACATTTTGATCTATAGAGAATCTACTACATAGATAAAATAAGATCCCAAATCTCAAGTTCCCAAATCTCAAGTCATAAGTCTTCATCCTGTCACACTTACCCTACTGTGTTCTCACCCATTCGCTTCACTCATCCCATTGCATTCCATTCAATTACTTGTCACACTAGTTTTGTTTCGTCACACTCTACTGTGCCATTCGTCACACTGGCTCAAGGTTCCCTATAGATTTTATTCTGCACAATCTTCCACACAATCTTTCATAGTCCATTCCGTCACACTAGTTCAAATCTCCTTGTAGATTTTCTTCTATGCCATTTACCCTTCTTTGCATCATTGGTACTTTTGTCCTTTGATCCTACTACACACCTATGTTTTCATTCTTTCACGACTTCCTATGTCTATGCACTATACTTTGTGTCATACTTTATGTGGCAATGATCATATTGTGTGCTATTGATCCTTTCATCCTTATATCCTTCCACGCACTTCTTCTATCTGTTATTGTGTTATAATTGACAATGTCCATTACCACTTTGACATCAATGACAACATATGTGCAATAGGATCCTCACAACATATGAAATGAGAATAGATACAGAAAATGGACAACCAAACAAAGAAACATCTTTTAAAGCCACAAAGAAAACAAGGAACAAAGAGCACAAGGTAGAAGAAAATCTAGGCGATGAATCAAATGAAGAAGAACCACATTTAGAAAGGAATCTCAAGAGGGAAATTGACAAATACAAAGGTAAGTTACATTTTAAACACTTCAATTGTGGTAGAATAGGAAACTATGTTAAGAAATGTCCTTTTGAATAGAAGAAAAACTTCCACAGGAAAAAGAACCTTTACTCCAAGGAGGAAAAAAATTCTTCAGATGAAAGTGATGGAGAAGAAAGGGATGTAAGGGAAGTTCTCTTCATAACTCAAGAAACTCAAAATGATGACCACAAAAATTATGAAATAGATGAAATCAATTCTGGAGAAGATTCTAATGAAGATACCAATGAATCAAACATAGAGTCTTTCTGGGGAGACAAAGACTTCACATAAAGTGAACAGGAAGATGATGAGAATATGTAAAAATTGAAGCATGCTGGAAAAGAAAATAGCAAGCTCAGAGACAAAAATAGAGAATTAAAAAACGAATTGAGTAGCTGTGAAGAAGAGAATCATGAGCTTGAAAATAAAATTAACATCTTGAAGGAGCAATTAGATAAGAAGTCTGGAGATTATGTTTAATTAAAAGAAGAATTGGATCACACAAGAAAGGAGCTAATATTGACAATGGAAAAATTGGAGAAATTTGAAAGAAGCACTAAAAAGTTAGACAAAATACTTAGCAATCAGAGATCACCTACTGATAAGATAGGAATTATATACAATAACAACTTGAAGACAACATAAACAGATAAAAAAGACAAGACAAATGAAGGAAATTCTAGAAACTATGCAAATACTTGAAGAAGTGGAATCAACAATCAAAAGGGAGTTGAAGAACAACGTGAACATGACACCTCCAACTGGAACACAAGATAAGAATTTAGAAGGGGTGAGCAACCAACAAGGTAATTTCCTACTAGGTATGAGAATAGTTTCCTTGGTCATTGTTATACTTGCATAAAATTTGGACACAAAGCAATTCATTGTAAAATCAATGAAAGAAATGACTATATGAGAAACATACATGATTATGGATATCCAAGGGACAATCATGTAAACAATAGATCTAGAAATGCTTATGTATCTATCAATCCATTTGATCTGCTAATGGATCAGAATATTGTATGATACAAATGCAATAATCTTGGTCACAAAGCATGAGATTGTAGAGATATGATAGAATATGCTCCTATTCCAACCATAGTATGGAAAAGGAAAGAGAATCCAAATAAGGAAACTTGTCGATTAGCACTGATTATTGAAGATAGAGAAGATGAAAGATACATAGAAAATGTGTGCTCAACGCACATGAATGGGGACCAAAACAAATCCATCAGCCTAAATAAAAGAAAAGTGGCAGAGTGGCATTTGGAAATGAATCCTTTGTCAAAATGCTTGGAAAAGGTGTAGTGAGTCTTGGAAGTGAAAATGTAAAAGCAGAAAATGTCTTACTAGTTCAAGAATTAAAGCATAAGTGTTGGGCCCAAGATATGATCATTTTTATGACGGTTGTTATACATTTTTTTCGCATGTACATATATGTTCTGCACGTTTTGAAGGATCGTTTTGAAGAATTTTATGGTAAATCGGTATGATCGCCATAAGGTATGTGTAATTCATGTTTAATGATTAAATCAAGTTTAATTCATCATGTTCTATGATTTCCAAGAGTTAATTCGTGTTTTTCTGTTGTTACAGGAAAAAACGCACCATGTTTCCAGTTCCGACACTTGATTCGACACTCATTTCAGCACTCGTTCCGGTACTTGATCCGACACTCGTTCCAGCACCCAGTATTGCACAAAAATGCAAGGCGAGTTGGCAGTTATGGCATTGGCGGCCAGTGATGGACAAATCAGGCACATGGGTTTTCTTCATGATCACCCCCTCCAGCTACTAAGCTCAAGACAACTCGATTTCAGTTGTCCAAAGAAGACGATTATTGGCTTGCTCCATTTTGTCAGTTATGGCATCATTTATTGTACTTTACCGAAATTAGAAGTGGTTCGACCCTCCTGTGGTTGACCACTTGATTTGTAAATGTTATAAATACCACTAAGGTGGCCAGATGATTTTTAAGTAGAAGAACCAAGTAGCATAAGCATTAGAATTGCCAGAAAAATGATTTTGCTCTGTTTGAGTTTTTACATTGCCAGAATTATGCCAGAACTGCGTTTTTGGATTTTTATGGTGAATTCGGCTTGCTAAGATCGTGGTGTACTTTCAGAGAGTGACCACGACTTTTTGGGGGGCCCACCAACACTCTGGTAATTTTCTTCATGTTTATTTTTCATTTCCTAATTTAAATTGCTCTCTTTTTATTTTTTGTACATGTACATTTTTATTATGCTAACTAGTTTGTTGTAGCTTAATTGTTTTAATTGTTTTGAAGGTTAGATGTTGATACAGATTAACATGCATTGATTTTTTAGATTAGAAAAGGATTGCAAGTCTCCATACTAACCCCAAGTCTCCATACTAACCTCATGTGCATTTAGATGTTAAAATTATGCTTTGATTTATGGTTTTATAATCAAGTTGAAAACAAAGTTTTTAGAATAAAATAGAGTTTTATTTGGGTTTCCTTTGACAGGGATTTTGATGGATGGATAGATATACTTCGAGTTTTTGAATCATAGCTTTCTTATCTTAGTTTTACATAGATTTCATTCACTTAGTTATTGGTTAATGTAATTGTCAATTTACTTCTTAATATCATAGTTTAATTTATTTTTTAATCCATTTTCTTATCATAGTTTGAATGGTTAAAATATACATAGTATAGTTTTATTTCACACAATTTCCTTTCATAGATTAAAATGCAATTAAATTTCTTAGTTAAATAATGATGATATCATTATGTTGTTGATGGTTTATGCATGAATATGCAAGTTATTTAGCATTACTTTTATCATGGCTAAGTTTTCATTGGACTATTTACTTCACACCTTTCATTTTGCCATTGAAATTAGTATTGAGCTTATACCATTGGAATTGTCCTTTGTTGTCAAGTGTCATCGAGATATCATCCATCACCACCGAAGGAATTCACACAACCACCAACATTATATTTGAATTGCCATAAGTTAAAATAATAGTTTTCCTACTTTCATAGATATAGTTTCTTGCTTTCATATCTTAGGAAATAGTCTTATTTGTTGTTGTAGGTTAGATAGACTTTTCTTTGATAGATTAAATAGCAGTTTTCTCAAGAATTAGTGGTTAGTCTTTCTTGCTTTCAATAGAATATATTTCCTTTCATGCATTGTGTTGAGCATTTAAATTTCCTTTCATGCAAGAGAAATAGTTTTGCATTAGGCATTTAGTCCACTTGCCTCTTAGGCTAGATAGTTGTTCAATGAGAAGTCTTTTCTTACTTGCCTATTTTATTTAGTAGGATAGGTAGTTGTCTTTTCTTGTCTTTTTCTTTAGTAGGTTAGTTAGATGTCTTTTCTTACTTGTCTATTTTCTTTAATAGGTTAGATAGGTGCTTTTTCTTACTTGCTTATTTATTTTCTTTCATAGGGTAGTTTCTCATTGAATGTAGGTTGGAAAGTTAAAATCGTTTGTTTTTTTCATTTGCTTATTGATTATTATTGAACCAGTTTGCTTTACATAGGGTTTTACTTGCTTCCTTAGGAACTATCCATCGATCCTTGGACCAAAAGTACTTAGGTTACCTAGTTTCAAGTTGCTTAGTAGGGTTTTCTCATTAGATAGGTTTGCTTGAGTAGATTAGCCTTAGATAACTTCTTTCATTAGTTAGATTATACTCCTACCAACCTTTTAACTTTGGCATATATTTTGCTACAAATCTAAGTTTACTTACCCCGGGTTGAAAATTTAATTGAGGGTAGTTGAGTGTCTTTTTTAGTACATATAAATCACCTAACAATAAGCTCCTTATTTTCAGTACAATATGTGCTCAAGGATGGAATATTAAGTTTAACTCCTGAAGATGTGAAATCATATAAGAAGAATCATGCATATTGGTTTCAACAACAGAGAGAATACCAAATAACATATACATCCTAGACAAAGAGGAAAGCAATAAAATTGAAGTTACACAAAATAGCTCCAAGGAAGGAAAGGATAAGAAGAAAGAAAAGGAAGGAGAAGTACTATTGATTTCCACGAGTTCAGGGGGAGCATCCCCAAAGATAAGAGTCACCCTTTTCCATTCATGTCAAAGGGGGAGAGAAAAAGTAGGAGTATGCTGAAAGGGAGAGCAATGTTCACATGAAGAGTATGAGTGTTGCCATCAATTCCAAAGGGGGGTATTGTTGGAAAATTGGTTTTCATTGATGTAAACTCTATAATAATTTTAGAATCCCCTTATGGAATATCTTTAAGCATGGACCTCATGGGAAGATGCTTTGAATAAGTCTACAAGAATCCCCAGAGGTGTGGTCATGAATCCTCTAAGTATGGAGAAGATGTTGCAGGTTGGCCCCAAAATTAATTAAAGGAGAATGTTTTTTTGTAACAAAACGTTACAGGTCAACCCTAAAGTCAAATAAAGGAGGCACTTGGAAAAGTATAAATACACATCAAGAACCTCTCATTTGTTCATCCAATAAAGTGAGTTTGTGTATGGAGCTGGCATAAGTGGGTCTGCACTTGTGCTAGGAGGATTGACGAGATCAACAAAGAAAATCTAGCCCAAGAGAAAGGAGAGAAAGGAGAGAAAGGAGTTTTCTAAGGTCATATGTGGGTCGTAGTAGAGAAAGGAACGGATATTTGCAGGTCATAATGGAGCAAAGTGTGGATGTCCATAGGTTGATAGTAGAGAAAAGTGAAAATATGTGTTTTGGGAAGGAACAAGATGACAAGTAGGTCATCCACGGGTCGCAATGGAGCAAGGTACGGATATGTACAAGTTGTAGTGGAGCAAAGTGTAGATGTGTTGGGTTGACAGTAGGGAAAAGCACAGATCTATGTTTTGGGTAGGTATAAGATGAAAAGTGACATCCATAAGTTGTTCAAGTGAATATACAGTAGACCAGGGGAGTCTTGGAGCTTGGTTATGACAGGTTGATTCTTTTATATACATATTTAAGGGTGGAAGGAAGGGGAATGGAAAGGGGGTTGGAGCCTCTTTCTAGTTGGAGATGGAAAATCTTGGGAGTTGTAACTTCCTTAATATTGGAGCCTATAAACTAGGGGGTTGGTGCCTCCTTCTAGTTGGTGCTCGAAAATCTTGAAATTTATAGCTTATTTTGAATGTAATATTTTTATTATATAAGAAAAACATTTTGTGGATTTCCACGTAAATCTATTGTGTACTCTATATTTCTTCTTCGGATCCTATTATATATTGGATACATTATTTGATTAAAAAGTAAAGTTGTAAAAAGTGATAAATTGTACTTGATACTGATTCACCCCCCTCTCAGTATCAACACCAAGAGAGTTCAACATTGGAAGATATGGATAGTATATAACACTTCTTTGATGAGTGTCATTCTCCTTATTAGGTTTAGCCAATGAGATCCCCAATGTGCAAATTTTGAATTGATTTTGTTTAAGATTTGTAGCCATAGTTTAGAAGTAACATAATTAATACAAATAGGCATTCCCAAATATGTAAAATAATTACAATCCATGTTATAAGGATAATGAAAAATATTAGACATAACTGCAATGGAATTTTGACTTACATTCCAAACGTATATTTGGATTTTGAGATGATTAATTAAGCCTCTATATGCTTGAGTAAACAAGTCTAATTTGTTTTAACCTTTTGTCTATTATTATTGAATATCCTCCAAAGATAAGCGTATCATCTACAAAATGGGAGTCATTTATGCTTTTCACTCCTCTAACTGTTGAAATTCCATGAAAAAAACCATTATCCTAGTCACATTCAAATTTCCTACTTAAAGATTCCTCCATAATTATGTAAAATAGTGGATATATGGGGCAACCTGGTCTCGATCCTCTAATTGCATTGAAAAACCCAGTTGGGAACCGATTGACCAAGGGAGAGGTCCAAGGATTATCAATACAAGCAAACATCCACCAAATGAAATCATCACTAAATCCAAATTGATGAATAAAATCAAACAAAAAAAAGCATCTAACCCAGTCAAATGCATTCGCCATGCCAATATTGACTATCATTCATTTTCCCCTTTAGTTTTTATCATGTGTATTTATTCTTGTACTAGAATTATATTATCTACAATTTTCCTTTTCTCCATAAAACCACCTTAACTCAGTGATATAATTTTGGAGAGAAAATTCTAAGCCTAGCTACTATAGTTTTTATCATTTTATGAAGAATTCCACAAAGAAATTGGTCTGAACCTGAAAACGAACCTTGAATTTTATTCTTTAGGTATGAGGACTAGAAATGTTGAATTTATGGCTCATCCCATTTTGAAATATTTCTGAACATCGTATCATTCTCATTAAATCGTATTTGATAGTGTTCCAACAAACCCTATAAAAATGGATAGTAAATCCATATGGCCCAAGGGCTTTGCTGGGATGCAACTCCTAGATCACAACTCATATTTCATTTTCTGATACCCTTTGCATAATATTTAATTCTTTTTCTTCCATGGATATGGTTGTTGGTATGTTAGTTAAGATTGTATTAGTAACCTCTAGCTCTGCTCCTTTTTATTATATAGATATTTAAAGTGGAGATAAGTAGCTTCCTTAATTTTATCAAAAGTATTGAGGGTCTCTCCATTGGAAGTCTTTATCTCTTTAACATTTTTCCACCATAATCTAGATCTTACTTGCTTATGAAAGTAAGCAGTATTCTTGTCCCCTTCATTAATCCATAAACTCCTAGATTTCAATCTCCAACTCATTTATTCATTACAAACAAATTTTTCATACCCTAGGAATGCCTCTCTTTCCTCCACTATTGATCTATGAGTGAATTTCTCAAGCTCAATTCAATTAAGTATTCTTTCTAACTTATCCTTGTAAGATTAAGCCTTATACTCGCAAGAATGAAAATGCTCTTTTACCCATTCCTTGAGTGTTTTTGTAGTATATTTTGTATTTTTATCACGTATTTGGACCAAGGAACTAACCACCCAATTACACCAGGTTATATTTATAGTTTCAATTTCCACTTTCTCTTGTAGCCAAACGGTATCAAAATAAAAAGGAATTGGTCCATAGTCAGGCACCTCCTTCAGCATAAACAATTGTTTTTTAGGATTTTACGCTTCTCATGGGATGATTCTAGAAGAGGATGAAAAATCTATCTCTAAGAAAGTACTCTAGATCAAGAACCTTTCTAGACTTGCAGATATATTCCCATGACTACTATGCTTTTTCGACCAAGTGTATATTCCTTTCTTAGGTTTTACATATATGAAGTCCCATAGGGAGATAAATTATTTCATCATTTCTCTACATGGGTCTCACACTATACTCCCTCCCCTTTTATCCTTATAAGTAACTATATTATTAAAGTCCCTTTCCACTATGTAGTTATGTCAATGAATCATCCCTTTCAAGGTTAATAAAGAATCCAAACATTCCCCCTTTTCAAAATATAAGGCATGTATACATTAATCACATTTGTCTCCTCACCTATATGTCACTTTTTGATACAGGTAAATATCTAGTGTTCCAATTGTTGATTATGGGTTATCCCTTAGAGATAATCATTCCATAAAGTGCACAATCCCCCCGAGGCCCCTCTAGCACTAACTTCCAATCCTTCACTATTTTTCCAAAATTTGCCACATCTTAGTACATCTTCTAGCTCATCTAATTTTATCTCTTGGATTAGGAGTGTTACATCTTATATTATCTGAAGGGTACCCTATATTTTTTTCGCGAGATGTGACCACTCTAACATGCCCAAAGTGTGATTATTTCTTTGTATGTTTCCATGATAAGATGAATTCAATGTACAAGTGTTGATTGGAGGTTACCCAGATCCCCTTAGGTGGATGGTCATTGCATGTCCTCTTAGTCCCCATTATCAGGGTGCTTGGTTTTATTTCTCTACATGAATACCCCTTCAAAGTTGGTAACTCTCCTCCGATGTTGCGAATTTATTTCCTAGGTAGGTATGCAGGCATTCTGAGATGGATCTACTAGGATGCATGATGTATGGGCCCTCTAGTTATTCACTTACTGTTATTTTATTTATAAAAGGTGATTGCTCTATGTAAGGGTTGTCATACATGTGGTTTATCACACCTTATCGACATGGACCCTCTCTCTTCTTTTGTACGTACTGCACTTAGGCCTTTGAAGGATATTCTGCACATGATTATCTAGTTGCCTATTTTTTGAGGTAGTAC
>SNQJ01S0168268.1:13792-26780 GCA_010110895.2 Picea sitchensis
CATGAAATAATATAGAGGACTTGCATAGATAATTTCTCAAATCAAGAAAATATGTAGAGTCACACAAGGAAGAAATCAAAATCATTTATGAAAAGATAGAAATGCTCACACATTTCCTGACAGACACCTCATAGTTGAAAAACTCTATGGCCAAAGTAGAAGCCCGACTTGACCTCCTGGAAACCATATTGCATAAAATAGATGAGGTTAAGAAGATCTCTCATAAGCTTATTAGAAATATCAATATTGTACAAACTGATATCTTCAAAGATAAAGAAGATACTAAGAAGCATAAACGAAACAATTCCTTCAGGATGTATCAAGCAGAAGATTTGAGACCGGAATGGGATTTCGAAGAATCTAACAGAACTTTGTTAAGTATTACAAAATATTTTTTTGTTATAAGTGTCAAGAAATTATAAACACTTCCACACTAAACCTACCAGAAGAGAGGAAGAAATATTTAATCCAAAAAGTAAATGAAAAATCAAACACACAGTACACAACGATTTTACCCTGGAAACCCAAACGAGAAAACTAGAATTCCTTGAGCGTCTTTCTTTGTTGTTGTCTTGTTCATTCAGAATAAAAGGTTACATGCCTAACCTTGGTATACACATAAGACATAATCAACATCATACCTTATTTATTTAGAAAAGAACAACCCTATAGCCAATTCATATTACATCTACATGACCAACAACGTCTAAATGATTTCTCTAAAGATTAACTTTTACAACTTTACAACCTGCCTTATCTATAGGCCTTATTTATAGGCTTTACCTCATGTGGATTTGTGTTGAATAGCACTGACTAAGGAGACATATTCACCATATATTTTTTAGTGTCCACTTCCTCTGCCCAAAAATCTTGTGCGACCCCAACACCAGTGAGCATGCTCCTTGCCCTGTCCATCAATGTTATGTTCATTCTCTCAAAAACTCCATTTTTTTGTGGGATATAATGGTGTAGTATTTTGGCATGATATTCCACACCGCTTGCAGAACTGATCAAATTCCTTTCCCAAAAATCACCACCATTTTCAGTTCTCGACACCTTAATCTTCTTATCTGTCTCGTTTTCTACAAGAGATTTAAACACTTTGAATTTATTGAAAACCTATGATTTCTTCCTCCATAAATATATCCATGTCTTCTTGTAAAAATAATCTATGAAGGAGACATAATACAGGGATCTACCAAGTGAAGGCACTAAAACATGGCCAAAAAAATCACTATGAACCAATTCTAGAATCCCCTTTCCCCTTGTCACTCCAGATGAGAACCTCACCTAAATTTGTTTTCCATATATAAAATGTTCACAAAAGTCGACTTATAAATTACATTTAGGAAAATATTTGACCATACCTTTGTTATGCATACTTCGAAGTCATTTTTATCCAATATGTCCCATCCTCTCATGCCATAGCATGGTCGAGTCATTTTGATGAGGACTTGTCGAGTCGGGTTGAATAAACTCATCTTGAGTCAATTCAATTTGAGTCAAATTCAAGTCAACTTAAGGAACAACAATTTTGTTGCATCCAGTTGAGTCGACATTCCCTAATAATTTTTATAGGGTTCCAATACGAACTACATTCATTAAAACCATCGCACCTCTGACCATCTTGCACATATCCTTCTGAAATAGATTATGAACCCCTACATCACTCATATTGTTGACAGATATCAATTTTCTTTCCAAACCTGGAATATGTAGCACACCTAGAAGGGTTCTACTTCTCCCATCCTGCAGTGTGAGACAAACTCTTCCTCGTTCGACAATTTTAGCTGTCAAGTCATCCCCCAAGAAACACATATCCTCCTTCATATCATTCATATCCACATAACCATTCTCTATGTGGTGTCATATGATAGGATGCTCCTGACGCCAAGTACACATCACCTCCCTTGTCTGTAGTCATATTTCTCTCAGTCGACTGCTTCTCATCGGATCATGTACTAGCTTTTGTTGCCTTTGATTTGTGGTCCCTTTTGTAATGCCCAACTTTACCGCATTTCCAACATCTTCTTTTTTTCAAATGAACTAGGGATTTATATCTACCCTTCAAATTAGACTTTCTACAGTAGAAGTTACCTCTATCTCTATCAATCGGTCAACCTCTTACCACTAATTCATCTTTGGTCGATCCTTCAATGTTCTTCCTTCTCATTTATTCTGATAGTAGAGATGAAACCACATACTCTAGCACTAATGCGGTTGAATTACTCCCTATATCCACGAGTAAGCTATCCCAGAAGTCTAGAAAATAACATAATAGGATAACACATTTCTCCTCCTTAGTGATTTTGATATCCATAGAAGATAACTGGATTATTATAGTATTAAATGCATTTAAATGATCAGTCACCGAACTTTTCTTACTCATCCTCAGAAGATACAGTTACTTTCTAAGGAATGACTTATTTACTAGGGATTTTGAATAGTACAAGCTCCCCAACTTGTCCCACAGTTTGTTGGTCGAATATTCACTTAAGACATTCAACAACACTGGATTTGAAAGAAAAATTCAAATACTACTCCTTTCCCTTCTCTTGTGTTTCTCCCATTCTTCCCTCAACATACATGTTGGAATGGCACCTAGAGAGACTGTTTCCCATTGTTCTCGATCTACAAGGAGTTCTTTAATTTAAGCTTCCAAAGCTCAAAATTCTATCCATTGAATTTTTTTATCTGTATTCTCGAGCTACTCGCCATTCTTTAAGCACAATATTTAAAGATTTATGACTTACAACTCTTACTAAACCTAGGGTTTATCTCATATTCAAGGTTGTTAAACAAAGCTCTGATACACATGTTAGGAAATTAGAAACATTTCCACACTAAACCTACCAGAAGAGAGGGAGAAATATTTAATATAGAAATTAAATGACAAAGAAAACACACAATACACAATAAGTTTACCCTAGAAACCCAAATAGAAAAACCAACATTCCTTGAGCATCTTACTCTCTTGTTGTATTATTCATTCAAAATAAAAGGTTACATTCTTAACCTTGGTCTACACCTAAGACACAATCGACATCATACCTTCTTTCCTTACACAAGAACAAAAATGTGTCCAATTTGGCTTACATCTACATGACCAACAACCTCTAAATTATTTCTATAAAGATTAGCTTTTACAACATTACAACACACCTTATTTATAGGCTTTACAATAGGGAAAACCCTAAAGAAAGGTTCCCAAAAATAGTTACAAATACACGCAGATCATTGGCTACAAATTCCACAGATCTCAGGATTTTGTTATAGTCGACTTTAAGTTAGTTTACCAGTAAATTACCATTCGACCTCCATTCGGTCTTTAGTCAATTTCCATGCACCCACCTATCAACCTCTTGTCGGTTTACCTCTTCAACTTGTTGTCAATTTCTTTGACTTAAACTTTACCTGGTAGAACCACCTCGACCTTCGRATTTCATTGTCAATTGATCCACCTTGACTAGACTTTCACTACAAAKATTATAATAACCCAACAATAAGACCATGGCCTCACCCATTGAAGAAAAAAGAAAAATATTTCCAGATGATGATTGCCAAATATGAACAAAATAATCTCTTCAATGTCTCATCACTTAGTGATTAATTTCAGTTTCCATTCAAGGGGTGAAACAAAAGATGCAATCCAGTTATTGATAAATTGGACCACTGCCAAAAAGGAAGAAGATGTTATCTTGACACCAAGATATATGGCCACTTAGATAATGAATGGATTTACTGGCCATGTTGCAAATTGGTGGAGATGGCCTTCTCAACATTCCAAATATGATATATTGAGAGATACCAAAGAAGATGAAGTAATCTTGCAAGCCGTGACTAGAAAATTCTATGGTATATAGGTTTCAACAGATGATAAACATGTTGCTTCATTATTCATGTCTTAAAGATTATGTGATTTGAGCCATCATGATAAATTATTTTATTATATGCATGTATAATTGAATCAAGAAAATTTCCAGATCCTGCATATATTAAGTATTATATCAGGAGTTTTCTTGGTGCCTTACCATATGTTGTAGAAAAATATTTCAAGGATAAGAATATTACTCTGGAAGGGATGTCTTTAGCAATGGTTGATCATCATATCAAAATTATAATTCAAGAACATTGTATGGAAAAAGGGGTGAAAAAATATTTTAAAAGATATGATAATATTTTCAACTCTTCTTTATGCAAGGATGTAGGTCATATTCCATAATAGGGATGTGGTGCTCACAATCGAGCACATCATTCTAAAAATATCCATTGTTGTTGTAAATCCAAAGGAAAGAAATTCCATTCTTTCATATCTAGATTCAATTTTGATTATTCTTGGCCTAAAAATAAGAATCACAAGTATAAGTATTTTAAGAAGATTCCATATCTTAAGAAAAGACACAAGCCTACCGAAGAATCAACTTGCTTCAATTGCAAGGAGAAAGGCCATTGGGCACAATAATTCCCTTGAAATAAGGATAATCCAAAGTTGTATGAACTCTTTGTAGAAGAACTTGATCCCAAGTGGTGAGACTTATTTTATTGTGCTCCTAATGAATAAGTTGATGGAAATGTTATCTTTCTTTATCCTTCTGAATTTTCAGAAGATTAATCTGATTCTCTCTCGTCTTCTTCTGATTTTAGTGATTCTAAAACACTAAAATGCGAGGGTAAAAACCCTACTTTTGATTTCTGCATGTTCTCAAGTTTGCAGAAACCAGTTCCTGAAAAAAAAGGATCAATGAAATTGATTGGTTTCTTGAAAGTATCCCGACTTGGAAATATACAATCAGGGAAAATATAAGGAAAGACAAAGTTGATCTACTAAAGTATGTTTCTACTCCTAGAGAAGATCTAGTTAAAATCCTATATGGTAATCCATATTCTAGTAGATATGCCCCAACAGATCTGTATTTTTATTTTCCATATCAACATAAAGATAGCCAAAATTTTAGTAAGGATAGAGAAAGGTTGCTAAAACTCTAGTTGAAAGAGCAGTAGAAAATGCTGAAAATTACTCTGGAAAACATTAAAGAAATCAACCTCTCCATAGAAGAAATAATAAGTGAAATAAATAATTCATGAGAAGATGAATTATCTAGAGTATATGAAGAAGCATTCACTGCACCAAAAGGATATAGAGAAAATCAATCTGAGAAAAAGAAGGTAAAATTTTTTGATGATTCTTCTAAAGAATCTTCTATTTCTTCTGAAAAAGAAGACTCAAAACCTAGTTCTCGAAAAGAGGTAAAGACAAGTCATGCATTACTATCATTTGAAGGAACTATGTTCTACATGAATATCACATTTTTTCCACATGAGACAACACCATATGAGGTAGATTGTTTAGTTGATTCTGGTTGCCAATTAAATTTGCTAGGAAAGAATATGATTCCAGAATTTTATTGGGAAAGACCAACCATATCAGGAAAATATATATATGGCTCAGAAGTACCGATACAAGGCCAAGTAGAGAGCTTCCCACTAAAAATTGGTAAGAAGTCTTTCAAACTTTATTTTCATTGTGTGAACTAGATTAATGATGATTGTGTGGTTGGTGAAAAATTCATTGAACTCATCGATCCCATGACAATAAATAAGAAAGAGATTTTTTTTGAATTTAACTTGAATGGGATGAAATTTCAAACTCTTCTACTTATTGAATGAAGATCTAGAAGTAGAGAAAAATAAAAACAAAGAGTCTTTGAACAAACTCCATCATCAAGAGACTTACAAAAAATGGAAAGAAGTATCTGGTATGCATAGATACATGGAGAGAAAATGTTGAAATAAATTTCAGAGAAACTCATAAGAGATTGCACTTCAAAATCTTCTAATGCCTTTTGGCACAGGGATAAATATTTTGTATCTCTTCCATATGATCCTTTGGTCAATATTACTCCAAAAAAGGAATCAACAACATTGATGAGTCCAACAAAGATTCATACCAGCCAGAAGGATATTAATGATCTCCTACAGAAAGGGTTGATAGTGCCATACAAGAGCTCATGGTCATGCAGAGGCCTTTATGTCAATAAGCACTCTGAGCAGACAAGAGGAAAGCTAAGGTTAGTGGTAATTTTCAAACCACAGAAAAAAGTTCTCCAGCATACCAGGTATCCTATTCCAAATAAAAGTTCATTGTTGTAGACGATAAAAGGAAAGACTATATTTAGTAAATTTGATTTAAAATCTAGATTCTATCAAATAGGTATAGTCCCATAGGACATACACAAAACTGATTTTGTTGTTCCCCATGGCCATTACCAGTGGAAGGCATTGCCTTTTGGTTTGAAAAATTCTCATTGTGAGTTCCAAAAAAGGATGGAAGACATATTCAGAGAATATTCGGGCCTTGGTTTCATGGTTTGTATTTATTAGCAAGAGACTACTAGCCTTTTGGACCTAGTATCTAGTTCTAATCTATAATTGTTGATAGTCAATTATTAGAGGGGCACGCTTCTTGACCCCATAAATCCCTACTGGAGATACGGCTAAGCCCTAACTCCTATCATTCACCAACCAAAACCCCTTTTTCGAATTATTTCTCTATAATACAAAATTACAAAAAAAAAATTTAAAAAAATAAACCGTCAAAAATATTTGTTTCAATGTCTAGTGCAAAGTTAACAATTTACATTTATTTTCTAGACACTTTTATCAGTGGGTTTATGCTTAATTGTTAAATTCTAACCCTAAAAATGAAAATAGACCATATTGGAATTGTGCTTCAATATTAAACTTATTGTTTTGTGGTTGATTTTGAAGGAATTTTGTATTAAGTTTATATAAAATATTATAATGGTGAAATTCATTTCCTAAGAAGTTCATGTTGATATATTTCATTTTGGATATTTTGGTGAAACCGTAGTGGGATTCACCACTATTTTTGCAAGTTTGAAGTAATTGTTTGGATAAATCTCATTGATACTTGAATTAGTTTGTTTCTAGGATTTTTTTACACTAATATATCATTGTCCCATCAATAAGTTCCCAGGTGCTTCTAAGTAGTCTTGGGTCACTTTTCGTGGTCCAAATCTGCAATTTTATGTGTTTTTTGTCATAAATCAGATTCTAGAAATTCAGGAAAGCAACTATATTTTCCATTTACAACCATAAAACAAGTGGTAATTCAGGTATAACTTTTATTCTTGGTTTGTATGGTTAAATCTCACTCATTAGAGGTAAGAAACGTCATTTTACTCACCTCAAGAGTGATTAATTTAGTGTTGGTTTTTATTTTATGTCATAGAATATTTATATCATATATCAACACTCTTACAATTATCTCCTAATACTCTTTATATTGTAGTTTTATTTCCCTAAAATTTGGTTGAATATTCTTAAGGCATTTGGCTACTTAGTCACCTATCTATCTAACGTGTATTGAGGTGTGTAGTTGGAAGGATAGGGATACCCCCTTTGATCTCTAGGAGATGGAATAAAGTGAAGGGGAAATTGTTCTAAGGTGATAGTGGTGCATTTCCCGTATTGTTCTATCCTTGTAGCATCCCCCAAAGGGATGTTATTTTGGGCAGTAACAAGGAGGATTGGTGGCTTTTCCTTTTTGACCAAACTCATTGTTGATTCCACTTTTTCTTTGTTCCATAATCCCCTACAATTCTAGGAGACTGTATTCATTACTTACTCAGAGTTTTTTGGAATTCACTCCACTTTGATTTATTCTTATTATTTTTAGCATTATATTCAGGAGGGTATGTTGTTGTCCTAACTCTATTTCTTTCTCTATCATTTCTTCTATTTTGTCTTTTGTAGGTTTTCGTACATATATTCTTTGATTTTTTCCTTGTATTACTATCTCTTCCCTATCTTCATATGTTATGTCATCTTCTTCATAAGGGCTCTCATAGTCCAATCCAAAATCTAAATTTAAGGAAACCAAAATTGATGGAAGTGGGAGATCCTCTACATGATTAAGATTGCAAATCCCAACCTCAGATGTCGATATGAATTTAGGGTTCTCTTTTCATGGGCTCCCAATCTTAGGTTTGCAAATATTTGGAAAAATTCCCACAATTGCATTAATTGGATCAATTTCTTGATGAGATAGAAATTCATACCTATTTCTATTGTTGATCCCTGCTACCCCTTTTACCCCTGATATATTGGAATGTATTTGTCTCTTGTTTCTTGGGATCCATATGTGTTAGCCTTAGATGTTTCCCCTATTTTTTTCTCAGTGCCTATTTGTTTTGATATTATTACCACTAATGGATTGTGTTTTGACTATTGTGTTGCACCTATTTTGTCGTTGAATCTTTTTTTTAACTTGGTTCCACTGGTCCTCTTTTTCTTGAGTTCATTCCTTTGCTTCTACATTTCTAGGACATTTTTTTGAAAAATTTCCATACTCATGATATTGCTTATATTTGGAAGGGAGTTGTTCATAATTCACTACTTGGATATGATTCCAATCGTCAAGGACCAGTTGCATTGCTTCCGGTAAACCTTCTCTAAGTCTACCTCTACACAAGTTTGCATGCAAGCCATCATTCCATCCTTAGGTTCTTCCTTGTCTATGTAGGTCCCTAAAGTATCCCAAAAAAAGTCAATACTTGATCATTCCAACAATACAACGGTAGATGCAACAATCTAACCCAGATTGGAACAATCGACGAGATGCCATTTTCAAGGTTGAAGTCAGTTGTCCATCCGTTCAAATGCAACCCTTTGGTTCCATAAAAATACGACCTATTTCAAAATATAAGGTCCCTATCCTCCTTGTTTTTGAAGTAAAATTTATAGAATCCTCTTCCACAAAAATAATGTGAAAGATTTCCTTTAATCAATCCCACCCAACTCTTTTGTATCCAATTCACCATGGATTTTGGGGAGGGCCAAACCCCTTTAAACTAACCAATCAAGGATCTCTCAGTAAGACTCAAAGCCATATGCCTTGAATTTTTTGTTGGCATCTGAACTTTCAGAATTTCCTTCAACCTCTTGAAAAAGTGTGGCGATGCACTTTTGATCGACTTACTCAATGAAGAGACCAGTGCCCTAAACACATCTTCTTCTGATGGAGAGGAGGGGGATGCTCCCCCCTGAAACTATGCTCATTGTAGAAACCTTTAATCGCTATAGTACTATAGGGTTTTCCTACTCTCACTCTCATATATGGTAGAAAAAATGGATTGGAAGAAAAATCAATTATAGAAATCCCTAAGTCACCATTTCGATAATGATAAAAAATTGAAACCCCACTTGTCATGATTTCTCCTTTATTTCTTTGTAACTTGAATCGATCCTGAAATTGCCTTCCACTTTGCATCTACTTTTGGTTCATCCCTCCACGAGGAACTTTCTTGCCCATAAAGACCCTCAAGATTAATTGTTTTGAATTAACATCGAAACTAACCTTCTATAATAGGTGGACAATTTTACGTTCATTTTAAAAGTCAAGGTGATGTTCAATATTTCATATCCACTTGTCTATAAGATCTTTATAAAAATTGATTTTATGAATTTCTTCTACGTAAAGCTCTTATTTAGATTTGATATTGCCTTTTTTAATTAAAAAAAGTTTATGATATTTAAAGTTATTCCTAGAATAGTTTATTGATACAATTTCAACACCTCAACGTGTTAATAAAATTTAACTATTTATAATGATTTGTTGGTCGTGTGTAAAGGGGCATACTTTCACTCTTGGAAGATGACTTTGAATCTAGGGCTATTAACTTGTTTCCTTACATTTAAGGAAAACAAGTTTTTGACCAATTAGACCAAGTTTAAGGTCATACTTTAAGACCAAATGGTAGTTTCAACTTAAACAATGTTTGCCAGTAAACCCATATCCCATACTAGTCATCCCTTAGATTTAAAAAATAAATAAAAAATCATATGCTTACAAATAACATCATATAATTAGAAGTAACATTTAACCTTAATTCCATCCATAAAACCAAATACTACTCCAAACACAACTTAACAATATTACCTCTATAACATTCTTTTGATTTAGTAAATTTTGGAGACAAAACAATTGAACCAAGAAAAACAAGCTTTTTAACCAACTATACCAAATTTAAGCTAATACTTTAAAGACCAAATAAAGATTTCATATTAAATAATATTTGTCAATATCCCATACTATTCATTAACTCAAATTTTAATAAAAAGATCATATACTTACAAATAAAATCATGTATTTACAATTAACATTTCACTCTAATTCCACCCATAAAACCAAATACTACTCCAAATACAACTTAACAATATTAACCTATAACACTCTTTTGATTTTGGTAAATTTTGGAGACAAAACGATTATTAATTTTTTTTTTTAAATCTTGTGACATTACCTGTCCTTTCCACCAAAAACTAAAAATTAAATAAGTTGCTTAACCTTGAATGTTGTGCAATGTACATGAGTCTGAGCTCATTAACAGGAAATGGTAAGAGGAGACCTTTGAATTTCATGTCCAATCAGCCTCCAAAACATTTCTGCTGCATGGACTGGCGAGAGAGATTTAAGAATGTGAAGAAGAGGTACTGGCTGTGTATCTCATTTTACAGTAATTTTCAATTTCCTCCACTTTTCTCCATGGAAGACGCCCCGCAATCAGTGCCCATCTGCCATATTCATATAAATTCAATTCCCATAAACTAATAATACTGAAATTGGAACGTGTATGTGGATTATTACCTGTCACCCAGAAGCTTGTGAAGCCTATTTATCAATTCTTCTTCATCAGCAGAGATATCATGAGCAGAACAACTATTCTTCTTGTCATATTCCAGGCTGCTGTCACCTGCAATCACCCGAATTCAATCCATCAATGGAACACAATAAATTAGCTGTGTATCTCATTAACGTGAAGAAGAGGCAATGGCTGTGTATCTCATTTTACAGTAATTTTGAATTTCCTCCACTCTTCTCCATGGAAGACGCCCAGCAATCAGTGACCACCTGCCATATTCATATAAATTCAGTTCCCATCAACCAATGAATCAGTGCCCACCTGCCATATTCATATAAATTCAATCCCATCAACCAATGAATAACAATGAACTGAAATTGGAATGTGTATGTATGGATTATGACCTGCCTACCTGTCACCCAGAAGCTTGTGAAGCCTATTTATCAAATCTTCTTCATCAGCAGAGATATCATGAGCATAGCAAGTACTTTTCTTGGCGCTGCTCTCACCTGCAATTACTCGAATTCAATCCCTCAATGAACCACAATAAATTAGCCATTGGTGAATGAATGAATGAGAGGGATGGATTCAGATACAACATACATAATGATATTCCTCCTCCTGCTCCTATCCGAATCACATTGTAGTCTCCCTCTGCTTTTGGCTGGGAGATGCGTTGCATGCTATCCATATTCATATCCATGGACAGATATTTATGAATGATAAATATAAGAGGGACTGTGTTCACCGTTCGAGGTATAAAGGTAAGGAATGAAGTGGTATTTGTATAGGGAGTGGGCTAACTTGGAGCATGAGTTATTTTCTCTACAGTTTTTTTTGGGCAGTTTGCTTTTAAATTTCGGGTTAATTCAGAATTTTGATCTATTTTCTGAGTATTTATGTTAGTTTAAAATGAAACAAAATCTTAGAATAAGGTTTTGAAATGTATGAAACTTTAATCCATGCGAAACTCAAACTACTCCTAAATATTTGACCAAATTCAGATCTATTTTTATGGCCTCAAAAGCAAAACTCAAGAGAAAAGATTACTCTTGAATTAGCCTACTCCATCATTTTTATAGAAGTAATGCTATCGTCTGCCAACAGGAAGTGGGGAAGAGGTAGTTGTTACAGAGAAGGACAATTGAATCAGAAGGAAGTGGTGGTAATAATCTGTGTCCCCACGTACTTTATGACCTGTAGGTAAATACAGCTAAACGGTCGGATGGTCAGGCGCGGTTGGCATTGAGATTTTTTCTCTTTCTAATAATTTTCCGGATTTTTAGATTTGACGAAAATCGAAGAGTGACATGAATGTGGTGAGGAGCATCCCTGTCACAAAAAAGGAGTAGACAGAAGGGAGCTTCGTTACATCCGTCCGTGATTGATCCGGATAGTTCAAGTTTGCTCGCTAATAATAACGAATCAAACAAGGGCTGTTAATAATTTTTCAGATTTTTAGATTTGTGTGATGAGAATGGTTATCAGAAATGTTTTGGAAAATCCACCGTCTTTAGATCCCAAACCAGATTCATAATAGAAAAAATGAGTTACATTATAAAAATGACGATTGTAGATTTTGAAAACATTTCTGATAATTTCCCAGATTGTCTACGACGATGGTAGATTTTCAAAACATTTCTGATAATTTCCCCAATTATGTGTTTTTTTAACGATCTCCAAATTGTTTTGGCATGGAATTTTCTTCTTTCTCGAATTCTCCAGACAAAATGTTCTAGAACTTTCTTCTTTTTCGAATTATCCTGATAAATATTGGATTAAATCTCTTCTTATGAATTCCGCTCTGTAACAGTTCATTTAAATCGATTAAATTAAAATAATGACGATGTAAATTTCATAACAAATACTAATTATTACTTTAAAGTTTCATGTCTCAATCATTTTTCATTTTCTAATTTTATTTTAAAAATTTTAAATTTTGATTTAATTTTTTTTTATTATTCTCTCTTTAAAAAGATAGTATCAAATTTTAAATTTTATAATTGTATTTATTATAAATAATAGTAATAATAATTTAATTTTAAGATTTTGTAGGACAAAGGATCTTCTTCTATAAAAATTTCAAATTTCAAATTTTATAATTGTATTTATTATAAATAATAATAATAATAGTTTAATTTTAAGATTTTGTAGGACAAAGGATCTTCTTCTATAAAAATTTGACTTGTTAAAATTTATAAGGATGTACATACTCTACTCTATTATCTTTGGACTTGAATTTGTGAATTCTTATGATAAAACACATATTCTTAACCATTAAACTCATTCAAGCTATATATATATATATGTATAGAATTATTTTT
>SNQJ01S0168268.1:27916-44058 GCA_010110895.2 Picea sitchensis
AGAGGAGTGGTACGAAGCTAAGGAAATAATTTTGGTTTGGTAAAAGAAAATAAGGTGTTTAGAATTATGAGAATGTTTTGTGATAACTAACTTGAAGATGTGATTCTAGAGTGTGTCAACTATGTGCTATGTGCTCTTTGAGATGAGTTTTGAAAAATATGCCAATATGACCTATGCAAGATTTGTCACATGAGCATGGAATTTGGTAAACTCCTTGGTCAAGCATATGGTGAATTATCCTTAGCAATTATAAATAATTGTTTAAGGTTTTTATAAGGCTTAAAAAAAGTCTTAATGTTCTTCTTGGCCAAAATCTTAGAATTATGATCAGATGTGCCTTAAATATAAGGAATAGAAATGCAAACTAGGGTGGGGAAGATGAAAGGGAGTTCTTAGATTTAAAATAGTGCGTTGAATGGAAGGCTCTGTTGATTTAAGAGATTGAGTAACTATTAGAAACAAGGGTCTTTGTAAGGTGAGATTTCTCTTTCTTAAGGCAATGAGGGGTTGAGATTCAGATGGCATGAGTAACCAAAAGTTTTAGAACAACATATTTTTGGGCTAGGTGATGGTGAGAATGGGGATGAAGGTATCGATCGATCTAATTTTTTTTCCTATAAATTTGGTGGGTAATGGTACCATAGAGAAACCAAGAAATGAGAACATCCAAAAGAGAAAGAAAACTTTCCTTTTAGATTTTCATAATAAATTGGATTTAAGGTGAAAGGTTGTTAAAATGATTAAAGAAAAATGATTAAAGAAAAAGGTAAAAAAAATCAAAAATCAAACAACAAAAATATCATCAAACAAAAAAAATCAACATTTAAATTTTAAATAAAAACTATTTAAGACTAAAGACTAAAGTTTCAAAATATTCCATAAAATATTTAACACTTAAATAACTATTAAAATTTATATTTATAATACAATTTTTAAAAAATAATAACTATTATGTCGATAGAGCATATGGTACCAAATTGTGTTAACGATGTTAGTGTATCTTTTCCACAAATTTCGCATCTTTTACTTAATTTTGTTGAAGTACTTAGAATGTTAAACTCGAAATGCATTTAGTAACGTTAGAATAGACGAGGCGTATTATTTTGTCATGGTACTTTATGATAATAAAGTCAAAATGCATTTTATTTTGTTCAGGGTACTTTAAGATACTAAAGTCAAAATGCATTTTATTTTGTTGAGGGTACTTTAAGATGCTAAAGTCAAAATGCATTTATAAGAATGTCGAATATAAGGGTATTTAGCATCTTAAAGTCAAAATGCATTTATAAGAATGTCGAATATAAGGGTATTTATTTTTTTTAGGGTATTTAGAATGTTAGTCAAAATGCAATTATAGTGATGTTAGAAGATACGACGTGAATAATTGACCATTTATTAGGTCATTGATATGGAATATAATAAGTGAATATTTATGATGTGGAAGATGTGAATAATTCATTGTTTATTAGGTCATAGTGACGTGGTAGTGATTTTAAAAATAAGAAATGAATAATTTATCATTTATTAGGTCGTAGTGATGTGGTATTTATTAGGTCATAGTGATGTGGAATATAAGATGGATTATTTATTAATTCATAGTGATGTGGAATATAAGAGATGAATAATTATCTATTTTTTAATTTATTTCTTAATTTATATAAGAGGTGAATCATTGAATTATTGATTATTTAATAGGTCATAGTGATGTGGAATATATGAGTCGAATAATTGTCTATTTATGTTGAAGGCGTTTTTTTAAGGGAGAGGTTCTCTTGATTTTTCGTCGTCTGTCGACAATGTATAGAGGACTACCATTTGGCCTTGTCTACTAGTCAAACATGTATGTTACATGTTAAACCCTTCTCCTTCGGTTGCCTCTCATCACTGCCATTGTCTATTGGTCACCACCATTGTCCACTGGTCAAGCCATCCTGTTATATGTTAAACCCTTCCTCTGATTGCATCACTGCCATCTTTTGAGAGACAGTTGTGGTGAGTTTTCATCCACATTCGGGGAGTGTAGCTATTGGCGGCGAAGTATGCCTGGCTTTCCAACACATTCTCCTCCTCTCCCATTTTGAGGAGGCGCAAGAGAATGGAGCACCTGACGTGGCGCCTTCAAGCTCGTCGAAGCGTTGGAGAGCATATGCATCGATGGCATCACCTCTCCAAAAACATGTTCTCCAAAGTCATCCAAATATAGGAGGAAGGGGACCTGATATGGTCTGCACACCAGCGAATAACTCTCTTCTCTTTTCTCGATCCCAACAAATTTTGCGTGCCCTCCTGCGATCTTTTCCTCCACCAACCAATGGTTTCCAAACCCTCTCTTGTTGTTGAAATGGGTGCAGAGCCTACAGAGAATATGGAAGCAACGACATCGCCTTCGTGCTTGGTGCTTTCATGTCTGTTCTGTCTGGTTATCTTGGAATGAAAATTGCAACATATGCTAATGCAAGAACCACTTTGGAATCCAGGAAAAGTGTTGGGAAGGCCTTAATTATAACATTTAGGTCTGGGGCTGTGATGGGATTCTTACTTTCTTCTAATGGGATTTTGGTCTTGTACATCACCATTAACATTTTCAAGCTCTATTATGGAGATGACTAGGAGGGCCTCCTTAAAGAAATTACCGGTTATGGTCTTGGTGGGTCTTCAATGGCTCTTTTCAGAAGAGTCGGTGGAGGAATTTACACTAAAGAAAAACATTCTCGAAGATGACCCTCGTAACCCAACTGTGATTTTTTCTTAGTTTTGATTGTGTAGAGTCATAGAATACCTCTCTGTATGTTTTGGCATAATGAAGAACACTATTATTTTTCATTCTAAGAAACCTAATACTTGTAACATAGAAAAAAAAAAAAAAGCAATTTTCTTTGCTTCATAGAGTACATAGAAAGCCATCATTACATCAACATAGATTTAGAATATAGATTCAAGATGTTGTCGAATTTAGTAACTCTCTCTTTGGGAAACAAAGTCCAATGGAAGTGTAAAGCGAATTTTTTGATAACCTAGCCTACTGTATTTTAAAAAAACGTGTCTAATCTATAATGATTCCACATCCCATTTGGCCTCTGTGGATGCAATTGAATTTGATGGTTTCAGGCATTGAAACTTGTTTGGCCTCTATGGATGCAATTGAATTTTATGGTTTAAGGTATTGATTTACCATTGCCACTGGACTGGCGATAGATGCTTATGGTTTTATTAGTGACAATGCTGGCGGTATTGCCGAGATGGTTGGATTTAGCCATAAGATTCTTGAAACGACTGATGCTTTAGACACAACAGGTGATAATATTGTTGCAATTGGCAAGGTAAGATGAAGTATATTCCAATTATTTGTTAGACGTTGATTCTTCTATGTATTATATCACTTTATATGTTGTGATTCCTTGATAAAGGGTCATGAATGGATATTTTTTTCTTGCAGGGCTTTGCCATTGGCTCAGTTGCATTGGTGTCTCTTGCATTATTTGGAGCATTTGTAAGCCAAGCTGCAATTTCAAAAGTTGATGTCCTTACAACCAAAGTATTCATTGGTTTAATTGTTGGGGCCATGTTGCCTCACTGGTTTTCAGCTATGACAATGAATAGTGTCGGAAGTGCAGCATTGAAAATGGTTGAAGAGGTTTGCAGAGAATTCATAGATATTCCTAGTCTGATGGAAGGAACTGCCAAATTGGATTATGAAACCTGTGTGAAGATATCAACAGATAACTCACTTAAAGAAATGATTCCTCTCAGTGCCCTTGTAATGTTCACACCCCTCATTGTTGTTACCTTGTTTGGAGTTGAGACTCTTTCTATATTTTTGGCTAGAGCCCTTGTCTCCGGATTACAGGTACTTTCCAAGTCTTGTTTCCTTTGAAAATGTTCTTCTTATCCTAGAAAAGGAAAGGGAAATGTTGTTACGATTCATTTGATTGATTACGGGTTTCAATATCAACTTCTAACATTGGCGGTGCTTGGGACAATGGCAAGAAATACATAGAGGTACATCATTTTGGATGTAATATCTCTAAGTATTTTGTGTTCACCATACTTGGCAAATTTTAACTGATTTGTGGGTTGCTGATTGTTGCAGGAAGGGGAATCAAAAGATTCACGGGAACTTGGTCCTAAAGGATCTGATGCCCACAAGGATGTTATTATCGGTGATACCATAGTGGATCCATTGAAAGATACATCAAGGACATCTCTGAACATTCTTATCAAACTGATGGTTGGGTAAATTCATGGAGGTGGGTAACACTTTCGTGACAATCGGATCTCCAAAATTCTGAAAGATGTTTTTTTGACCGAACTAATATTTTTTTCGGTCGAAATATGTTTCAACTGAACCTTTGAATGTCAAATCGAATGGTATAGTGACGACGCCCTCGATTTTCATGTAAAATTTTAGCCGAAGGAATTTTTTTCATCCAGTAACCTCTTTTCGGCCGAAAGATATTCCGGCTGAAAAGATATTTCGATCGAAAGAATAGTTTGGACGAAATAGGATTTCGACCGAAATATCTTTTTAGCCGAAACATTCTTTCGACCGACAACATTTGTATATATTTTGCACACATCGTTACTGTTACACTTTTTCGAGCTCTTGGTGAGTGTTAGTGAGTGATTGGAGCCGGGGAGTTGGGCGGTCATGTTGGCGTTGTGTTGGCATGGTCGGGTGGTCCTGTTGGCAGTTTTGGGGGTGATCGAGTGGTCATGTTGTCACGCGGTCTTCCGGGAGGACGGGCAGTCGGAGCGTCGGAACTGCAGGTAAGTCTAAAATCAAGTTTTCAATTTAAATTTTAATTTTAATTGATTTAAATTTTGTGACTTGGCCATAGGTTGTGACTTGGTCACGGGGGGGTAGCCCTGTGGCCAAGCTATGGACGTATTTAATTAAATACTATTTTTTGTAATTAAATGTTACACAATATATTTTTATATTTCTGTTAGTTTTATATTTGTTAATTAGTATTAATTTCTTGGTAATGTGCAACATTAATATTTATGTTATTTTTAGTTTTGTTAATTAGTATTTAGATTTTATATCTACAATCTTTTTCTTTTCTTTTATATTTTTATCTTTTTCTTTAAATATAAATCTATTCTTATATTTACAAATAAATCTGTAAATATAACATATATATCTGTAAATATAGATATATCTAAGTACAGTTAGATCTAACTACATTGAATTATAAAGCGTTTAGTGCCACTAAAAACAAATTATACATCTAATTACAATTTCTGTTAGTTTTATATTTGTTAATTAGTATTAATTTATTGGTATTGTGCTACATTTATATTTATGTTAATTTTAGTTTTGTTAATTAGTATTTAGATTTTTTATTTACAATCTTTTTCTTTTCTTTTATATTTTTATCTTTTTCTTTAAATATAAATATGTTCTTATATTTACAAATAAATCTATAAATATAACATATATATCTGTAAATATAACACATCTGTAAATATAGAGATATCTAAGTACAGTTAGATCTAACTATATTGAATTATAAAGCATTTACTGCCACTAAAAATAAATTATAAATCTAATTACATGGATTATACATAATTTACTATCACTAAAAACAAATTATACATCTAAGATCAACTATTGCATTGAAAATTGCAATCTTAGATTAATTACATTGCTCTGAATCTATCATTCAAAATTACAATTTAAACAACTAAAACTAACACTAGGCGATTCTTGGTCAATTAGATTTCTACATATACAAAATCATTTGATAATTCGAGTGCCCAACAAATATACATATTCATTTGATCATTTGAGTGCCCAACAAATATACATATAACTACTGCACATTATTGTCTATCTTATAATTTATAATGGAATATTTGTGAAATATACATACAATGGAATATTTTTAAAACATATATATTTTAATTTTTTTTTCATAAATTTAAAAATAAAATAGGAAGACAATTTAAAAATTACATGTTTACACGTTCAAATTATACACACAACCAATAAATTTATAAACAATATGGATTTACTTAAAAATGTGAATTTGATATAGACATTAATAAATAATTTATAAACAATATGGATTTAGTGAATTTGATATAGACATTTAATAATCAAATATTAAGTTTTTAAATTTTATATAGACATTTAACAATCAAATATTAAGAATAGAGTAAGAATTTAAGTGATTAGTCTGTGCCTGACCAGTCGACCAGGAGCCGAATTGACTATCTTTCACTCCGATGTTAAAGATTTAGATTCAAATGCCCTCATTTTCTGTGGATAGAACATCTCTTATTAAAATTGGTTGTGACTTGGCTGCGGGGGCCTAGCCCTGTGGCCAAGCCATGGGCACGCCCATGGCTTGGCCACATGGCTAGCCCCCCTGCGGCCAAGTCACAATCATTTTAAATATTTTGTATTTTATACAAAATTCATAAAAAATTCAAACTGTCCAACTTTTTATTTCAAACGTTTTGTATTTTATAAAAATTTCATATCTTTAAGAATTTAATTTATAAATCCATCTTTACATATGTAATACGAGAGTATCATAAGTTATAAATATTATTTTATAGATTGTTGATTCTGGAATTCCTTGCTGTAATAACCATTTTATCCTGCCTCCAAAAATTTTAAACATAAAATAGGAAAACAATTTAAAAATTACATGTTTATGCGTTTAAATTATATACACAAACAATATGGATTTACTTAAAAATGTGAATTTGATATATAGACATTAATAAATATTTTATAAACAATATGGATTTAGTGAATTTGATATAGACATTTAACAATCAAATATTAAGTTTTTAAATTTGATATAGACATTTAACAATCAAATATTAAGAATAGAGTAAGCATTTAAGTTATTAGTCTTTGCCTGAGCAGTCGGGCAGGAGCCAGATCGACTATCTTTCACTCCAGTGTTAAAGATTTAGATTCAAATGCCTTGCTTTTCTATGCATAGATAATCTCTTATTAAAATTGGCTATGACTTGGTCGTGGGGGGCTAGCCCTGCATGACTTGGCCACATGGCTGCCCCCCGGTGGCCAAACTGTCCAACTTTTTATTTCAAACGTTTTTTATTTTATAAAAATTTCATATCTTCAGGAATTCAATTTATAAATCCTTTTTTACATAGGTAATATTAGAGTATCATAAGTTATAAATATCATTTTACAGATTGTTGATTCTGTAATTCCTTGTTGTAGTAACCACTTTATCTTGCCTAAAAAAAATAAAAAAATAAAATAGGAAGACAATTTAAAAATTACATGTTTATACGTTCAAATTATACACACAAACAATAAATTTATAAACAATATGGATTTATTTAAAAATGTGAAATTGATATATAGACATTAATAAATAATTTATAAACAATATGGATTTAGTGAATTTGATATAGACATTTAACAATCAAATACTAAGTTTTTAAATTTGATATAGACATTTAACAATCAAATATTAAGAATAGAGTAAGCATTTAAGTGATTAGTCTGTGCCTGAGCAGTCGGGTAGGAGCCAGATCGACTATCTTTCACTCCAGTGTTAAAGATTTATATTCAAATGCCTTGCTTTTCTGTGCATAGATAATCTCTTATTAAAATTTGTTGTGACATGGCCACGGGGGGCTAGCCCTGCATGACTTGGCCACATGGTTTCCCCCTCGTGACCAATTCATAGTCATTTCAAATGTTTTTTATTTTATAAAAAATTCATAAAAGATTCAAACTGTCCAACTTTTTATTTCAAACATTTTTTATTTTTTTTTTAAATTTCATATCTTTAGGAATTCAATTTATAAATCCATTTTTACATATGTAATATTAGAGTATCATAAGTTATAAATATTATTTTACAGATTATTGATTCTGGAATTCCTTGTTGCAGTAACCACTTTATCCTGCCTCAAAAAAATTTAAAATTAAAATAGGAAGACAATTTAAAAATTACATGTTTATACATTCAGATTATACACACAAACAATAAATTTATAAACAATATGGATTTAGTGAATTTGATATAGACATTTAACAATCAAATATTAAGTTTTTAAATTTGATACAGACATTTAACAATCAAATATTAAGAATAGAGTAAGCATTTAAGTGATTAGTTTGTGCCTGAGTTGTCGGGAAGGAGCCAAATCGTCTTTCTTTCACTCTAGTGTTAAAGATTTAGATTCAAATGCCATGTTTTTTTGTGCATAGATAATCTCTTATTAAAATTGGTTGTGACTCTTATTAAAGATTTAGATGACTCTTAATAAACTTACCATTCTATATATGTGATATATTAACCCATTCGCTTAAAGTATGTGATCCAAATCAAACCTTTGGTATAACTAGCTCTTATATCCTGAATACTAAGACATATTACTATAACATATTACATTGTAATATGTTATGAAGAATCTGCATTAATATAGCACTTAACAAATAGAAACAAACTTTGAAACATAGGAAGTATATTCACTGAAGTTATTCCCTTAACCTCAAGCACAGATACACCGAAATATGTAACAGTCACTTTGCATTGATAGCAAAATTGACAAAAGATGGACCAATATTTCATGTCAAAGCCTCATTTACAAAGTTAGAAGAAAGAACAGTTTGAAATACATTTGACATTTTACAATTTGTTTGAATTAGATGACTCTTAATGAACTTATCGTTCTATATATGTGATATATTAACCATTCTCTTAAGGTATGTGATCCAAATCAGACCTTTGGTATAACTGGCTCTTATATCTTGAACACTAAGACATATTACTATAACGTATTACATTGTAATATGTTATGACATATTTACATTGTAATATGTTATGAAAACGCTGCGTTAATATAGCACTCAACAAATAGAAAACAAACAATGAAACATAGGTAGCATATTCACTGTAGTTATTCCCTCAACCTCCATAATAGTCCTTGAGCGCATGCCACTTGGTATGGGGCTCCATCAGCTGAAAAGAACCCCATTCGAGAAAGCTTGAGCAGAGTCCCCAGCTTTATAATAATGCATGTCCTCTTCCGCAATCTAGGTACATTCCTATAGCAAATTTGTAGCAAATAATTCCTATTGCAAATCTGGGTACATTACAGGTTAAGTTATTGCCTTGCTATTGTTATGGAAAGGAAATGGACCTTGGGGATCTTGACTTAAAGTCCATTTCTTCTTCCTACTAGCATCAATACTTGAAGTAAATCACTGAGCAATAGGCTTAGCTTCTAAAGGACTCATTGGTTCATAATAAAATTCTTAGCAACCCAACAACAAAAATAAAAGGTATGCCCTATGTTCCTTATACAAGAATTAAATCCTCTTCCTTTGCTCAACCTAAAAACCATAAAGAAAAATAAAAAGAGGTTGGAAAAATAACAAACAACTTCTTAAATATCTGGGAGATTTTTTGGTTAACTAAGTCCGCCTTACCTTGATAAAAGATAATTTCCTACCAAACCCCCCACATTTCTCATGAAGGTCATGTCTTGGAATATCAAAGGCCTTAATGGTAAAACCAGGCACGAGATTCTCAATAAAAAAATCCTCTAGGACAATCCCTTTATAGTAATGATACAAGAAACTAAATGCCTCCAAGTCCTTCTTCAAACCCTTTCCTCTTACATCTAGCAGGGACTCCAAGCTATGGCCTTATATGCAAATGAAGTATCAAGAGTCCTTGCCCTTATCTAGAACCCTGCTAAAATAACTTTGTCAAACTTATTTACCACCAAGTGCTTACTCACAACTCCCTTCCATCTTGTATGGTCCTATCAAACTCGCTTTCTCACTAATTTTTATGGCCCCAAATCTATCCCTGACAAGCTTCATTTCTTTGACTCCATTCAACATCTGCAACCCCATCATCAATAATGATCATTAGCTTATTGGTGGATACTTCAACATAATTGACTCTCTGAATGAAAATAAAGGAGGCATAAGAAGTTTCAACCATGACTCCCAATCCTTTCTTGATACCATCCAATCCCTCAACCATCAATGAAATTCACACCTATAACAACAGTAGAAGATACCAAAACCAGGTGGCTTCAAGACTCGATCACTTAGGGCACATGGGCCTTAGTAGAAGACTCCCACCTTCACTCCAATTTTATCCCAGATCTAAATATAACCTTCCTCATCTTCATCCCAGATCCTAAAATTGGATGTTTAAATCGAAACAACTGTGGTAGAAAATAAAATGAAGTCTTGTGTGTTGACGATGAGGAGAATCCCATCTCCCATTAACAATTTGTTGATGACAATATACTCATGGACCAAGGTTATTTGTATTAATAATAAGAAACCAAAATATATTTGAAATGGGCATGGGTAGTGGAGTTATGCATCACCATATTATATTTGTGTCTAATATAAAGAACATTTTTATCAATTTTGTCTTATTTTTATTTCTTTCATCATAATTTTTGTTGGTCAATGTTGGACATATTAAATCATACTTGTCTTGTGCTTAACGTTTCATGAATTTCCAAAGGATAGATATTGAGGCAAGATGTTGATACAGGGGTCTCCAAACATTCCTCGTAAACGCTCTAGGCTCTCCCAAGAAGGAAGAAGAGGAAACCCTTCTACGACTGAGACTCCGAGTGACCAACGGCAATCTCGTGAGAGGCGATTATCAAATGATTCTGTGAATAGAACAAATCAATAATGTGCTCAAGCAAGTGCTATGGATGCAACCTTCTTAGATAGGTTGTGCATTAATACTCTTAAACTTGAGAATGTAGGGATACCTCAGGACAAGAGAATATTTTTGGTATTTTTCTTTGATTTTGTTTACTTTTGTTGTATTTAAATTTATGTCAAGTTGAATGTTGTAATTAATTTCAAATATGATTGTAGACAATGATTTTAGAGAAAGGGACGACAATGAAGGCGAGAGTGGGTGTCACGAAGATTCTAATGTTGGTGTAGAGGGTGAAGGTGGATTTAGGAGGCCGCGTTATCAAGAAACATAAAATTACACGCCTACGTCCACCTATCCTTCAGATGTTGGTGATGAATTTCCCTGGGAAGGGATTACTGAAGAAATGACCCTTGAGCGATGCTCATGTGTTAAAAGGAGGTTGGAAAATGATTTGGAGGTCTTGAAACTCCCTCAGGAGAGTAAACAAATCTTACATATTGTTTTTCATTCATTGAAAAACTTTATGGACACATATCAAAAGATGGGGCCAACCACTGACAATTTTATCGATCTAATGAGGCGGTGAAAGTCAGAGTTGATGGGACCTCATAAATGGGAGGCTTTAAAGATAAAGTTTAAAAAAAAAAACACAATTTCGATGTTCAATTTCAAATATGGGCCAAAGTGGAAGATGTCGAAGGTGCAATATTTTAAGCACCCCAATATTGCAGGACATTTGTATAACAGATTTTTGATATCATATGGGAAATTGTCATGGAACGATGAGGTTCAACACTATTTTGAAAGACACTTTATGCAGAGTTTTTCTTGGACATGAACCTTGATTATACTAGTCTATCGTCTGATTATTATGGGCCTGGTAAAGAATGGACACATGATCGAAGAGGGGCATATCAAAATGTGACATTGCAGAGGCATCCACGACATTTAATATCTCGCCCAACAGGGGAATTTTCTTCACATTCAGAGTTGTGAGATTCATCAGAGGTTGAAAAAGAGGCTAGGAATGCAATCGAGAAAAAAATTTAATCGAGTTTTTATGGTGTTGATGTTGACTTGAACCGTCAGTAAGCGGAAGCCAATTCTCGGACCATATTTGTTTATAAAAGATATGCAAAGTTAAATACCATGTCAGTAGAAGATATTAAGGAGTATGCAAAATTTTGTCGTGATGGTTGGTAGAAGGTCATTCAAAATGATAACCCGAACAACAGATTGGTATGTGTTCTAGTTAGGAAAATTTTGACGCATTATGGATAGTTTACTTCTAATTCTAGATTTAGATACATATCATTGTATCTATAGAAATAATTGAGTTGTTAAATTGTACTTAATTGCAGTTTGGAGATATGTTAAATGAATCTCCAGTAAATAGGGGACTTTATTCCACAAGTTTAAATTTGGATGGGTTGAATCACGTATGTGTTTTCTAATATCCACAGATGAACACTTTAGTTGTCCAATCTCCAATCTTTTCAATAAGATAAACAACATTTATAATTATGTATATATGTGAACACATTGAATCCTAGATTTAGTTCTTAGTTGTGTTGTTCACAGATCCCTATTCCATCTCCTAATACTTGGGCATGCTTGTCTCAATTCTCATTGGGAGAGTTTAAAGAGGGTGGGAGTTCACATGTATCATTGCATGTGTTAAAATCATTTAAATTTAATGTGTTAAACTCATTTAAATTTAATGTGTTAAAATCATTTAAATTTAATTTTCAAATTTTCAAATTTGAAATGTGTTATATAGGGTAATGTGGAGAAGAGAGTACCTGAGAGTGTGCTTGGGAGGGAGACTGAGATTGAGGAGGAAGCGGAGGAAACACTAATGCTTGGGAGGGAGATTGGGATTGAGGAGGAAGCAGAGGAAGCACCCATACCTGGGAAGGATGCGTCCATTCATGATGATTCATAAATGTATGTTCATTGCACATTAGTGAGTTTTAACTTTATTTTATGGTAGGATTTTATATAAAAGTGTTCAAGTTTATGTTGAATACGCTTATATTTTTTAGTTTTATCAAATTTTTGTCTTCTCAAATTTTTAGTTTAGCCTTTTCTATTCAACGCTTTGGTCAATTATTTTGAAATATATAAAACCCCTATATAAGATTATCGTTGTCTTAAATAGCACATTAAAACTTATTTAAGTTTAGATCATAATGAAGACCTAATTTCAAACTTGAACATTTGATTATTTGAGAACAGACTCTATCCCACATCAAAAAAGGGGAAGTTTCTAAATTTTCTTCGATTACATTCCTTGCCTTCTTGTCCAACAATGGCGTAGTATGGACATTTGTGTTTTCTACATACAACGAAGTGAATTCCTTCTTGCCAGGGTATTGTCAAACTCTTAACTAAAATCGTTACTAACCAAAAAAACCAACATTCAAGTAGATTTACAAATAATCTATGCATATGTATATGTGAGCTAGCTCACACATATTGTATATGTGAGCTAGCTCACAGATAATTTCAAAGATCATTTAATTATATGTAATATGAATACATCCCAAAGATGAAAGATTTAAATGGTTTTTGAGGAATGACTTAATATATATGCAGATTTTTTTTTTCTTCGTGTACATGAAAGATTATATGAGAATATCTATTCCACCGCAGAAAGAGGACATAAGTATTTTCCGGAATAATGGTTTTTAAAATGGAGATTTGTGAACCTTCATAGATATAAGTAATTTCTTGGAAGAATGGCTTAATATGGAGATTTATTAGTCCTTTAATTTGAAAGGGAATTATGGAATTTGATTATATGACCACTGCAGAATATGAGAGAAGTATTTTTTTTTTTTTAAGTAAGAGAAGTATTTGTATTAAGGTCCTGCAAAATCTGAAATAGAGTGGCAAAATACATAGCTTACCAGGCTGCAGTTACTGGACTGCCCCAGCCATGGGGAAACCAGTCCAGCCAGCCTATCCACACCATTGAAATACCAAGTCATAAGTTTAAAAAAGTATTGCTACTGTTTGTCCCCTAAGACCTGAAAATTCCATAAACTAAAACAGACTAAGAGACTAGACACCTAGTTGGTAGGTGGGTCACTTGGCGCTAAGGTCCCCCGGCCAAGGCTCTTCCTCGATATAGGTTGGCTCGTCATTCCACTCCTTGCCATCGTCCATAGTACGCTCCGCTCCTTTGGTGCCGTCTCCAAGCTCGTCCTCCTTCCATTCTTCTCCTGCTGGAGGTGGTGATTCACTCTGCTTTGCATCCGGTACCGCTTAGCGTCCATCGCTTGGAGCCGATAGTTTAAGTCCCTTACTTCTTGCCACAGCTCGAAGACCAGGTCGTGTAATGAAGACAAACTTTCCTTGACACGCGCGCGATCAGGAGAAGCAGAGAAACTTGGAGAAGTTCTGTTGGATTCCCCCCGGAAAGGTGTGTCACCGCGTCTATCACCCAAAGGGTCGTGGAAGGGCAGGGTGTTGGCATAAAATGCTAGGGGGTCCATGGAGAGCCGCAGTGTTGACAAGGGCATGCTCGGAATGACGACCATTGAATTGAATTGCAGAGTTGAGACTGGAGGAGACCTGGTTTGATGGCGCGGGGAGGATTCAGTGGAGGTCGAATCGGGAGGCGTGACCGGGGGTCGTCGAGGCCTCCAAGGAGTGCCTCTCTTCGGACGACCTCTGGGGCGAGTCATGGAGATCTTGATGCAGCAGACTGGATGAAGTGAGAGCAGGCGAAGGAGAAGAGATACAGGGGCCGCGTCGAGCCAGGGGGGAATGATAGAAAGTAGCCCACGCTGCTCAGGGCGAATCGCTACAGCCACCATAACGAAATGCACCCAAGGCATTGTGATCCAGTTAAAATGAATTCATCGCGGAGGAGAAAGGACCGGCGCATAAATGCACGCTCGTATCAGAGTTAAGAGCATTTAAACGATGGGAAGGGTGGTGGGTTGTATCACGCGCCCATCACGTGGCGGTGTGCCACGACTCCTTGTGCCTTCACGCATATCCTGCCATGTGGGCTGCAATGCCACCCCATCCGGGGGTGAGTCGCCTAAAGATGCCTTGCGGATGCATTGCTGGAGAGTAGGATAAACTGGCTCCAGAGCAGAAATGCATAAGAGATCAAAACCCGTCCAGGTGGTACCTATATTGGCGAGTTCATCTACAACTTGATTTGCCTGCCTTCGAACATGGGACGGGATGATTGTCTGTGTTGGTATCATGAAGCTGGTAAGCAGTTGTAAACCATGTGAGAGCCTCCAACTAGGCATGACTTTGTCCAAGTTTGCTCCTTTTAGAATTCTTTGTAACATATTGATGATGATCTGTGAGTCTCCTTCAACCACCAAATTATGAAATCCGTGTTCCCTTGCTAGTTGCAGTCCCCGAATCACTCCCCAGAGCTCTGCTGCGTTGTTTGTTAGTGTCCCAAGTAACCTGCGGCAATTAAAAGAATGTGCCCAAGGTGGTCACGAAAGACTGCTCCATATCCCGCCGCCCCTGGATTGCCCTTTGAAGCACCATCAAAGTTAAGTTTTATGAAGGGGAAAGAGGGGGGGGACCAAGAAGAAGGGCTCGAGGAGTGGAAGGGGGGGAGGAGAAGGGGTTAAAGGAGGGGAAGGGGGATGAGGTTGCCAATGTTGGAGGATTAAAAGTTCAGAGGGAGTGCTGCCTCCCGTGTCATCAGTCCATTGCTGCAGAGAGATGGTTTCCAGGATGTGGTTACGACATTGGTGCCAGCAAGAGTGCCACGGTTGCGATAGATTTCGAAAGACCCTTCTGTTCCGCTCTTTCCAAATGTGCTAGAGGATAAAGTCGGGAAGGAGTTTCCAGATCCTATTAAGGAGGGGGGAGTGAAACGCTTGATCTCTCCATTCTGCAATAGTGTCAATAACACTTTCTCTTTGTCGATCTGATTTGCGCATGATAATGGCCGCCTAATCCCAGAGTTGGGCGGTGTAGGGACAAGAGTTCAAGAGGTGATTCATGGTTTCTTCAGTGCTTACACATAGGAGGAAGATGGAGGGGCCTACGAAACCTCTCTTCGAGAGATTGTCCCAAGTGAGAATGCTGGAGTGGGAGACTAGCCATAGAAAAAAGTGACTTTTGGCCAATGCTGGAGACTCCATTTTTTGCGCCAGAGTTCGTTGGTAGGAGAGGGGTCTACCTGGGTTAGGAGTTGGTAGGCCTCCTGCGTGCTGAAGGTTCCTTTTGGATGATGGCCCCAGCGAAGAACATCCTCTCCTTCTAACTTGAGAATTTTCCATTTGGACATCTCCTCGTGCCAAGGTGCCACATCCACCTGTGCATCCAGATTTATGCGCTCTTTGTCCAGGTGCCATTTGCGCCACCTGTCCTCAGGAGAGTTGTCCTGCCAGTAATCAGCCACTCTTGTGAGGCCTTCCAGAGTAGCTCCGGGAAATATGGCTTCCGCCCAGCTTGTTTTGGCTAAAATGGGCCATTGTTGCCAGGAGTCCTGCCAGAAGAGAG
>SNQJ01S0168271.1:0-13212 GCA_010110895.2 Picea sitchensis
CCAAACGAAAGGAAGAAGAAGAAGTTTTGGAGCATAAGAAACAAGACTTAAAAGATTTTATGACTAGAAGGATCGCACACTTGATTGAAAAACATGAGAACAGATCGAAGTTGTTTCACACTAGAGATCCAGATGTTGAAGTTGCAAGAATACTAGAGGATCCATAGAATATTGAAGTACCTATACCAGATAAAGAAGAGGTATTACCCCTAAGTCCTAAGAAAGAATCTCAACAACACGTAGTGACTATGTCAAAACAAAATAAGAATCAGAATGGTAAAAGGACTACCGAGACAAAGCTCGGTGGAAAGAAGGATAGGAAGCTAAGTAAGAATAGAGCTAAGATCAAAACGTTGCAGAAGGTTCCAGAGGGAACTTTGCAGATGGAAAAATTGCAAAATTGGAGCTTCGTCAGGATATCAAAAGAGTGACACATGGCACTTCTCCATGGTGAAGAAATATAGTCGTTGGGGAAATTATAACCATTCGATCGATGCTCTGAACAGGAAGAAATTAAATTATGGTTCGTCATCAGACCATTGGACCATGCCATAACGGACAGAACAAGGTTAATGGAGGCTTCATACCCATTGTAAGTGAAATTTTGTCGAGTTACCTATTTATCCCATCATGCCATGCACCGAGAAAACTTTTGCTAATTGAGAATTGGAGCCCACATACTAGGCCGAGTTTATACAATGATTGTTGTGCTCTTTCTCTCTATCTCATTACTGTGTCTAAGTTATTCTCTGAACCCATGATTGTTAACCCCAAGTGTGTATGTCGAACGAATTGAGCACCGTAGAGGAAGTTGTTGAATAATTTTTGATCGACTTGATGACTAAGAGAGTCATGTCGATGTCTACAGGTATTGAGTCTTCATCCACAAGAACAGTTCAAGCATCACCATCAACTACTCACGGAGCAGGACCGTCTCGACCGTCAGTTGAGAAGTGAACTAAGCATAGGGATGACTTAGAAAATTCTAAACTAATCTTGACTATCTTACCTACCTATATACCACCTTTGAGAGGTGTTGTAAACCACGACGGCTTACCTAGAGATTTTGAGTACGCCTTGGTCACTGCGTACCTCCTGAAAGGGATACACACAATTCACACAGACCAAGATAAGATTGCAGCGTTGAATTTTAGCGACTTCAACCTCAATGACTGAAAAGTTTACAACATGCTCACCCCACATAAGTACCTAACCATAACAAAGGAAAATAATTCGAAGATCGTCCCTCAGTCATGGACCCATAACCTCGAGTAGTCCACCATATTGAACGTTATGAAGATTCTGCACTTTGGACGACACCAGGAGGTGAATGCATGTGTCATTGTTGTTGTCTTGTTACCATGGAGGTTATATATGGTTAAACCATCGCATAACAGTGGATCTGATGTTGATAAATCATATCATTGGGCTAAGTATGAAAGGACCCAACCCATAGGATTTCTACCCTGAAAAAACCATGGACCGCACTCTCGCACAAAGGATCAAGGAAACTTACGGCAATGTCGATAAGGGGACACGAAGCTACAAGGTAGATTCTATCCAGAGCGGTGAAGTGCACCTCACCTGTCAATTGATCGCAGCAAAGTTAGTACGAAAGAAATGACCACCCAAGTCACTGGTTTTGTAGTTGACCTCGCAGGGAAGTGCGCAGAGGGCCTACAAATGAATTGGGTGAAGTACCTGGTGAACCAATTAGAACTTGACTGCAGAGAAGCCCAGGATCAAGGGTACAAATTTCACTTCAGATGGATATTGATCTTGATCTCTTTCATTGCTTGGGAGATGTCGGAAGGTGCGACCTTCCTAGACATCGAGCCCTTTAAACCATTGGCTGTGAATTTTATCACACTGTGGTATTCAAGCAACATGAATAAATAGTGGCAGTCCAATGATGTATTTCACTCATACTAAAACAAATTGAAGGTATCCATACATTCCGTGCCTCGCATAACTCCGAATAATTTACATAGGTTCCAGCCTTTGATGAAATTCAACACGGACCGCCATTTCATTTATATCACAGTGCACGCTGACAAGCACAAGTAGCAACTTCAGTCGTACTACAAGATAACGAAGGAGGACTTGGAGGAGATCACCAAGGACTAGTCGGTGGACCTCCTCATTCCAGCAGACCCTGTGGAGATATTTGATATAGACAGTCCAGAAAATGTGCAGGATACACCCGGACCTAGCAGGATGAAGAAAACTAAAGAGGTTTAGGATTTATATAGTGCATCCATGAAGACTGCTTCCATCTCACCAGAGAAAGGAGGTGATGGTGGAGATATATATGGCGCAGAAGTTGAATAGAAGAAAGAAAGGTTACCCCACCTAGAGATGAGGAGGACCCTTGAAGAAAGGAAGGTTTCCCTTGATCCTTCCTCCCGAAATAAATCAAAAGCTTCTATGACCAAAATTTAGATTATCCTCACCTCAGATGACTTCAAATTTCATTATAGCAGCACTGAGTGATGCTTCGCTAGAGATAGCAAAGAAACAAGATGCTAAGTAGGAAGCGATGTACAATAGAATCAAAATTGAGCTCCAAGGGTACAACAAGCACTCCAGTCTAACCCGGTCGCGGGTCTCCGCTAGCCTCTTCCAAATTAGGAACCTGAGCGGAGATGAGCCATCTCAACCCCACCAAATAGTTGATACAGTCGGCTAGCCTTCAATGGCGCAAGAAGAAGCAGTACAAGCCACTAGGCTTTGACACAGGTGCAAAGGAGTTCTTGTGAAATGTAGTACTCTGAGAATGAGAGAAGCTTCCTCTCGAAAATTTGATGAAGAAAAATCCCAGCTGTAGAAAGAAAAGGGCTTATTTGCTCCGAGGAGAAACTCTAAGTAAAATAAAATGGTCATCAGAGAACTTTGCTCTATGATAGTCATAGAAGTAAGGGTTAGAGAGACAATTCCATGAAAAGTGATTACAACTTGAAGAAGTGATCGAGCAACTACAACAAAGCATCACAAACTTAGAGATTCACGTAGTGGCTGAGATTCCACAAGATGTAAGGGATCAAATAGAAGAAACTTCCCTGAGCACAGTTGAAAGAATAAAAACCCTTACAATGGAATGAAAGAAACTGAGTGATCACAATGCCCAAACATATGAGAAGCTCATTGAGAATCCAAAATTGCAAGCAGTCGCAGCTCGAGGAAAACAAAGCGTGCAAATAGAAAGTAGTGCAACTTGAAGAAGTGATCCAGCATCTACAACAATGCATAGTATATTTGGAGCTACGCGTAGTCCCTGAGACCCCTCAATATGTAAGAGAACAAAGGGAAGAAACCGCTAGGAGCACAGTTGAGATACTGAAGGCTCTTGTCAGGGAGTGCAAGCAGTTGAGTAACCACAATGACCAAACGTATGAGAAGCTCATTGAGAATCCAAAATTGCAAGCACTGGAGTCGCAGCTCCAGGAAGCAAAGAAGCGTGCAAATATACTACAGGTGCAGCTGAAGGCCCTGTCAGCTATAGAAAGAATGAAGCGGTCTCAAGAGCAGTGCACCGTTCAGCAGCATATCCATACGATTCAAAGAAAAGTTATGGAAGTAACTCAATGGCTCCAACCTGTGCAAGATAAGGCCTATCAATTGTTCACAGAGGTCGAGATTCAAGGAGAAGAGATAGAGTAGGTTGTTAATGCAACAAAACAATGACTAGAAGGTCTAGTGATCGACGTAGTAATCCAAGAGTTCACCGAGCAAGAGGTCGTAGCACAGCAGTAGGTCGAAGCAGCTTGAGCCAAGCTCGGGGAAAAACTAGTCAGACCAAAGTGACTGGGGATGAGTCACAGGTGAGTGTTGGGGGCCTATTGGACCTTGACCAAGTTTTGGGATATTCTTGGTCATGTCGACCTATTTTTGACTTTGACAGCCTGTCAAAGGAGGAGCACAAGATGAAGCAGAGATCACGAGTTCTCGGCCCCTTTTTGGGTCCCTTTTAGGTTTTTTGGATTATGTAACGGGATTGGGATGTTGGCCCATGGGTTTACCCTTGTTTAGGCCTATTTTGTAATATATAAATAGATTCTTAGGATAGATATAAGTTTGGTGCATCTATGTGGTGTATGAAAGTTAGCTAAGTGCTACGTGCAAGTATGGTGTGTAGATGTTTCATGTATATGGTGAGAGACTTGCAGAGCTATGTGTAAGGTATTGTAATAGGTTGTGAAGTGATTTGTGTTGTAACGGAAGGAAGGAGGATCTAGAAAGGTGTGTAGATATCCTATCTTAGGAGAAGTAGGGTTTTGAGGCTCTGTGCTTGTAACCAATTGACTAAAGACAATAAAGAAGAAGAGTTGGTGGATGTAGCCCCATGGTGGGGGTGAACCACATAAACATTGTGTTGTTCTTATTTGTTCTTGTCTTGATGTGTTTATAACTTCTCTTGCTAAGTGATTTGATTTAGATACATAGATCTGCTTATTCTTTATGCTATGAATGTTATATTCGACCTCTATGAATGTGCTTAGTGCTTTCTTCTGCTAGATCTGATCCATTTGTTTGTGCTAAGTGATTAATTACATTAGATTAGGGTGAATGTTGTGAAGCTCTATTTTATCAGCAAAGTAGATATTGATTACATATTGAGGATCTGACAATGCTAAGTGCTCTATTAAGTATCATAATCATAGATCAGTGTCCCATCTAAGGTCGCAGACACCTAAGTCTCACAACCACCCCTACCTCTACCTTGGGTGAGACTTCATATGCTTCGCAGGTGTTGTCGAAAGGGTCGATAGTTAGGGTTTTGTTGGTGCGTTGTTGTAGCATTAAACCCTGGGTCTTCCCCTATGCCAACAAGCACATTGTATGACAACTTGGAATCAATTGTCGAAGTAGGAATGGACTCACAAGTTTATACATACGTTGGAGACAGTTCTTGGGAATTGGTACTTAGAGATAGAAGTTTGTAGGGAAATAGTAAACTGGGAGGAGCTCATCCAAAACCTTAAGGTAACATTTACTTTTGAGGTTGAGTCACCTTTAGTTGATGTGGTCTTATAATTCATTAAAGGAATATTTTTTATGGAAGAAGGGTAAGTAGAATTAATACCTACATATAGTGCGCACAAGGAGTCTACAACAGTACATGAATTATTGGAATGTTATATCACTATCGAGGGAAACAACGATGAAGAAGAGACAAGAAATGTAAAGCTATTGGGAATTGAAGGAGAGTGTGATGTATTAGGTCCATCACTTGAATCTGACACATATGCAAAACCCTTAAGAGTGTGAAAAGTGAACATTGGCATGGAAGAGAAGCCAAAGTTTGCAAACATTGGGGATTATTGGAATGATGAGACCATGGAGAAAATTACAGACTTACTAAACGAGTATCAATATATTTTTCCAACCACCTTTTCAGAGATGAAGGGGATAGAAGGAGAATTAGGTAAGATGAAGATTTTTTTGAAACCAAATGCTAAACCAGTGAGACAAAAACCTTACAGGTTACATCCAAAGTATAAGGAAAAAGTGAAAGCAAAACTTGATAGAATTATAGAAGCCGTTATAATTGAGCCCTTCATAGAATATGAATGGATAAGTCCGATGTTGATTCAATATAAGAAGGTGGGGGGTATTATAATTTGTGTAGACTTAATAAAATTGAATGATGTACGCTTGAATTATTGGATAACTTAGGAGGGTAGGAGGCTTATTCATTCGTCGATGGATTTTCAGGATACCATCAGATAAATATTGCACCAAAATATAGACATAAGACAAAATTTGCGACGGAGTGGGGAATATTCCAATACACAATGATGTCATTTGGGTTAAAGAATGCACCTGTTGTGTTTTCTAGAGTATTTTTCACAACATTTAAGGAGTTTATTCATCATTTTATTAAAGTATACCTAGATAACTGGATTGTCTTTAGCCTATTGAAATATCACATAGAAAATCTAAGGTTGATGCTTGATCGATGTAGAAAATATCAGATTTCATTAAATTTGAAGAAATGTATTTTTAGCCCACCGTTTGGGATATTGTTAGGCCATGTAAGTATGCAAGCAAGGTTTGTTAGTTTATCTAGCCAAGATAGTAGTAATTATTAATTTTTCACCACCTGAATCAATATGACAACTGAGAACAACATGGGTCATACAAGATACTATTGAAAATTTATTAAAGGCTATGCGCAGATTATAGCCCCAATGGAGAAGTTATTGAAGAAATAAGCTAAGATTCAATGGCACAAAGACTGTCAGAAGGGTCTCAATGTAATGAAATAGAAGTTAGTGTTACGAGGAAAATCCGGCGGCAGTCTTGACCAAGGTTTGGTATGCCCAGAGTGCGGGATATAACATAATGTGCCAGTCAGACTTACTCTAGCTAACATTTTTTTGCAAAATGGTCTTGAGAGACTTGGTGATGGAATTTACTTGTCCATTTTCCTGAGGATAATAAGGAGAATAATTGCCATGTCTAAATCCCATCTTAGATGCTAGTTCTTCCATCATTTCGTTCTGAAAGTGACTTCCATGATCAGTGACAACCTCACTCGGGATACCGAACTAGGCGATAATTTGATTGAATACGAAGAAGGTGGYAGTCTTCCMATCAGATTTAAATGTACGCATGGCCTTGTCCCACTTATTAAAGTAGTCRAAGGCCACGATAATGTGTTGATGGCCCCCAACTGAAGTTGGGTTGCAATCCACAAATTCCACCCCCCACTTGGTGAAGGGACCAACGGTAATGATTGGGTGAAGAGGGGTTGGATGAAAGCACATTTTCCAAGTGAACACATGGTAGGAGTGATAATTCTTAACCGCTTCAATACAATATTTAAATATAGATGGCCAGAAATAAATAGCTCGCAAAACATTTTGGGTTATCGCAAGCCTCGATAGGTGACCACCACAAGCCCCACTGTGGAAATTGTTTAGGACCGACTCATCTTATCCATGATTTAAACAATGACGCAAGATATTGTCTATTCCTCGGTGATACAAAGCGTCACTGAGGATAGTATAATTCTTAGCTTGTTACCTTACACACCATCGGTCATCTCATGAGAGATGCTAACGGAACTTCAAAGTTTTAAGATAGAGAACAATGTCTCCATACCAGGGGTCGGACGAAGAGACAAGAAAAATGTGTTCATCCGCAAACAAATCAACATGTATAACATCCTCATCTAATCATGGAAAGTCAAATATTAACTCCGCGAAGACTAGTGATTTCTTGGATTTCGCAGAAGCGAAATCGAGATTAAACTCTTGTAAAATGACAATCCATTTATTGTATTTTCCCCCTATGATATGCCTAGTAAGGACATATTGAAATGGATTGACATCGACAACCATAGTAGTCTTGCAAAGTAATACATAATGATGTAAACGTTGGACTGTGTGGATGGCAGCCAAAGATATATTTTCAACATGAGAATAATTAAGCTCAGGACCAACTAGGTTTCGACTAAGATAGTAGATGACGTGCTCGCGGAGCTCATCATCCTCCTCAACCAAAACCATACCAATCATCTCCTCAGACACGGTGATATAAAGCAATTAATCCCTATTGTAGTCAGGAGACTTCAGCAGAGGCATCGATACCAAGGCTTTATTCAAAGCATCGAAGGACTCTTGGACTCACTCATCCTAGATAAAAGGGGTGTCCTTCTTGAAAAGACGCATGAAACCCTTAGTGATATTGTCATAATTTACTATAAACCGATGTAGAAAGTTATATTTCCACTGTAAACCTTGAATTTGTCTAATAGTGTGCGGGGGAGGCAATCAAAGTATTGCCTCAACCTTTAACGGCTCTACCATGATCCCGGTCTCAGAAACTAGAAATCCCAAAAGGTGACCAGACCTAACAGAAAATATGCACTTATGACGGTTTAACTAGATTCTATAGTAACGACATATTCAGGGATGATTTAGGGGCTAAATTTCGCTCATGGGCTAATTTTCCATGGTTTTTCCAAAAATGAGATTCGTTATTTTAAAAATGATTCACCCAAATTATATAGGATAAAATTATTTTACCTTAAAAATCGCCAAAATTTTATATAAACTATATAAAATCCTTAGAAATTTAAATATTTTTACAAAAATATCGCCAGTCATTTATAGTTGGCATATGAAGAATTAGTAAGATTCGCCAAGGTTTCTATATTTTAAAATAAATTTCCATCCTTAAAATCATCCCTGGACATATTTCAAAAAAAATATGAAGGTGCATAGAGTGATCCTCTCTCTTACGAGAGTGAGCAACAATATCATCAAGGTAAGCTTCGACTATATGCTTAAGATCGTGGAATGTGAAAGTCATGTCACGTTGGAAGGTTGCTCCGGGGTTTTTAAGGCCGAAAGGCATTTTCCGATATGCGAAAGTACCTCAAGGAAAAATAAATGTTTCCTTGTGTTTATCCTCAAGTTTAATTTGAATATGGTTATACCCTGAAAATCCATCCATAAAATAAAATACTTCGCTTCCCGCACACTCGTCAAGAGTCTAATCGATGAAAGGTGTCGAGAAGTTTTCTTTAGGACGAGCCTTGTTCAGGTCACGAAATTCCATACATACATGGATAGTTCCTTGCTTCTTATTCACAAGAATGGGATTGGATACCCATTCAGTCAAGGGAACCAGGTAGATGAATCCATCATTAAGTAGCTTCTCCACCTCTGCCTTAATAGCAGGGGTCTTCCAGGGATTGACAGCTCTAAAACATTGTCGAGCAGGTTTAGCATACGGATAATTTCTAATATAATGCTTGACAATACGAGGGTCAATTCTTAGCATCTCTTCATATGACCAAGAAAACACATCTCAAAATTCCTTGAAGAGTTTGGTGTAGATCAAGATTTCTTCTAGCGAACAATCTGCATTGATATGTACGTTTTCAATCTTGATAGGGGTACGAGACATATCGATCATGACGGTAGGAGAAATAATTTCCATATTTCCTTTGGAATAAATTTCATGTGTATCAAGTGGAACTATGACATGACCAACTCTCTCACTCAAAGTAGATCGAAAGTCATCTTGTTTGATTCTTTCAATCTCTGGTAGAAAATAAGAGCAGTGATGCATATCATCCCAAGGTCTGTGGGAACTATTCATGGCTTCAATGATATCTTCATCCGAAGGCAAAGTCTCATTAAGGTAGTCATGTGAACAAGACAATAAAGTGACCCAAACGATCCTAAGAAAGGGATCCTCCTCGTCCGTCGGTGAGGTAACAGGATCGAGATCAGTGGAAGAGTCAAGAACAGCTTGATACACAATCTCCATTGTCGATAGTGGCATGGCCATTCCATCATGTGAATGAACTTCACAAGATGAATTCGGGGAAGGTAGGGTCCACAGATCACTAAAATAGGAAGTGCGGAAAGGAATAGACCTCTCTGTCAAAACGGGCCTACTGGACATGGCATAAACATGGTGAATCGGTTCCATGAAGTCGAAAGTACCCATAAGGGAAGAATACATTCTAACACTGATATTCTCAGTTCTCGACTCATAATTTTCGATCACAGGGATTGACGGTCTAATAGATGCATTGGGAATAGTGTATGTAAAGGATAATTGGTTGATCGTCACGATCTTCCCTTCATGAAGAAAACAAAGAGTGTAGAATACAGATGATACGATGATGACCATAGCATAGGTCCAATTGTGTCCTAGTAATAAGTTATAATCAAGAGGTGCATCAACTACCTCGACCTCCACCTCTACCGTCTTCCCACCTAACTGGACCGGAAAGGCAGGAAGAATATCGTGAGGGCGGAAGGAATGATCGTTAAAAGAAGTCAACATGTTTTATGATTTAGAAAGAGTCGGAGAATCGATATCTTTCCAACATATTAGGTACATCACACATGTAGTAGAGCCTTCATCAACAACCGTACTTTTGATGGTATACTTTGAGTACCCCATGTGGATTTGGAATTCCACAGGGTAAGGAAAGCAAGGCTTCACATCTGTGGTGTCAAACTTGATATTTTTTTAGCCACTAGGTTCTAGAGATCCTAACATAAATAGTAAGGCATTCCTCTATGAAGTACATGTCTAGAGTACCTCCAAAGATGACATCGCACAAGGGGTTTGACCCAGGTCCTCAATAATAGAGTAGTTATAGGCAGATATAAAATTTGGATTGTGAGTAGAGCGCTTGAATACTCCTTTCAGAATACAAGGCAATGGCTCTATTTTTTCAATCTGTAAAGTCATCTCCGGAGGAGGAGGAGGAGATTCTAGACCAGGTATATCCTGTGAAGAGCTATAATCTAGAGATCGAGTGGCTACATTAACTTTCACATCGACTATATTGATACACAAACGATCTTCATCTTGCAATGGTGGGTTTTAACTCCCACCAGCCACATTTCCGACATTTGAGGAACTCGAAGCCATGTGATGGTTATGTGGAAAATAATTTGTTAACACGACGGGCGGTAGAGATAATAGCCTCGTAGCTTCCACAATTTTGGGGCATAAATGAGTAAGGTGGTCGTCTATACAAAGCTTACAGGGAAATTTCACCTTACATCTTTCTCTCTTTCCCTCTCCAGCATTATTATTCATCTTCTCATTATTACCATTGTCCTTGGGTTTATTATTATTTTTCCCACCCTTACGATTATTATGTCATTTCTTATTATTATATCCTAGTTGTTGGTTACCATTTGGGTTGTCTGACGATTGCACGGAATTTACATCTGTCGACTAAGTGGGATTGGAAGACACAGACGAAGTTGGCCCTCCTGCAGATTGGTTTAGAGACAACTCTTTCAAATGGCTTGTCATCGAGTCTACGGATTTTACATTGGTGGAGCCTACAATGCCATCAACATGAGGTCCAGTATTTTGTCTAGGGTCATAAGTTGACCGTGATGTGTCCAAAATAATGTGGTATAATATCCCATACTGAGCATATATAAGATCTAATTGTTGGGCTTTGTAGATCGCTTCTTCCTCAGTGGTAACCCTGGATGTAGTAACATCCTTCGAGATAGGAGGATGAAAGACTTAAGAAACCATTCTAAAAGAAAGGTCAGAGGTATGGAGGTATAAATCAACCTCTTTCATCTATGCCACTCCTGGATAGGATCTGAGATATGATTGGTTGTGTCCTGGCATAAAGTCAACAGAATTTATAGGCCAACATCGTAACGAAGTGGTAATTGGAAGTGGTTAAGGAAGACCAACACCATCTGACTAAAGGTCCCATATACCCCCCTAGGTAGCTTGATATACCATTTCATAGCGAACCCAATGAAGGTGCATTGAAATAATATTAACCGAATGGAATCGTCATTAAGGGAATTCGAGGAGCATCATAGGTGAAAGGTAGTAACATGATCACCAGGATCCTCACCATTCTTACCTTCAAATTTTGGAATGTCTGAAGGAAGATTGGTGGGGAAGGGGGGACATGTAGGATCATGACTCACAGTTTCATTCATCAAATTAGACAAGTCTAGAAGATTAAGCATGGCAAGAAAAGGGAAATGGGGTTGCATCATCTGGTCCCAAGCTCCCTGGAAAGATTGTGTTTGAGGAACTGCAACCCATCGAGGGTTTTGGTAAGCACCATGGCCCTGTCTAGGATTTTAATACCCTCCTTCGGTATGATTCATAAAAGGTTGGTTGGGCATCATTCCAATAGGAATGTCCTGATGGGGGTTATTAAAATTTCCCCCAGCTGGATTGGATCTAGGTTAGGGGTTGACCAAAGCATGAAATTGACCTCCTCCAGGTGTGAATCCAGAGGATAGAGGTGGATTTTTCATGCCAAATGTGTTGGTTGGAATCGGCACTAAGGAGGTAGGGTTATAGGATGAAACTTGAGCAGAATCTTGTCCGCCAGGTTGGTTGTTCCACCTAGAAGCAAGAGGATTAGACTTGGGTTTAAAAGAAGGAATGCTTCACATATTAGGATTCATTTGAGGGATTTGAGAACCACCAAATAAAAATGGAGTGTAAGGAGGTGTAGTGCCCCCAAGCCCAATTATAGTATTAGGACCAGCAATTGGGATGGAATTCAAAAAATACGAAGTAAAGTTCGGCATACCATAGGAAAAAGGACTAGAGGCCATAGGGATGGACTGAAAATTATATCCCAGTGAGTGACCAAGAGACCCAAAAGGGTTCGAGGAAAGAGATTGATAATTCACTATAGGTCGAGCCATAGTAATGATAGGTTCCTCTGGCACTACAACCATTGTAGTTGCAGGAGTGGAAAGGGTGCCATTAACTATAGTGGGTGTGGGATTCTAAGGGATCCCACTGTTCTAAAGACTAGGTTCAATACTCATCCTTGTAGAATTACAAGTTTGAATAGTGGAGCTGTGTATACCATGTATAATAAATCTACGCCTTTTAGAAGGCAAAGAATCAAAATCTTGTGGTGACTATAACAAGCGACGAGACCGACGGGGACGTTGGTCTGACTCCACGATGACTTAATACTCTAAAGACAAAAAATAAATCCTAAGGTCAACTAGTAATCAAAGAGATCACCAAAATTCAAATGGCTAATATGCACACAAATGGGGTAAAGTGGATGAAAGTGGCCTCCCTCCCTAAAGAAGGTATGTCTCTCCCAAGAGGGGCCTGAGAATCCTTGCTAAATATAGGAGGTAACATTATTAGTTATAAGGGCCCTCGTGCGCTTAACAACCAGTCAGTCATATCCCCTCGGAGAGGTAATCCTGCATAAAAGTTGTATGTTGTCTGAACCTTATCTGACCCAGGGTACCTGCACAATAACCCTTGCAAGTAACCTATGTGGCACCTAAGTCAAGAAACTAAGTCAGGTCCACCTTATGGGCAAGGTAGCAAAGCCCGAAACCTTGAAAGTATCTCCTCTCAAGGAGGTAAAGGAACTAGCAAGATCCCCAGATACAAATAGATCCCCAGAAATATCTCTGATGCTAAGAAGGTATCATGGGAATATCCCTTCAACCAACCTCGTACGACCTCGTGATTAAATCTGGTGTGAGCGGAGCCTCCTGATATTACCAATTATACAATGGATTTCTCCACTCCCTTTGTTAGACACATATGTTGATGTAATTGCCTTGGAGAAGTTTACTCACAAAATCCTATTCTGAGGCACTAAATCCTAAGCTAGTTTGTGCACCCTAGAAAATAAAATTGTGACTAATCAATTTTAAATTATAGCGTTAATTTTAGTGGCCGTGATTACTCAAAAAG
>SNQJ01S0168272.1:8385-20802 GCA_010110895.2 Picea sitchensis
TCCCCCTTGTTGAGCGCCCAAGTTTTCTGGGTTGACCTGTGGAGCTAGGGTAGGGCCTTGTTTACCCTACTTCTTGATCACCCAGCAATCATTTTGGCCAAAGCAGTAAGAGTCTAGGGGTAGTCACATAGCTTAGGTTGGTTTCACATTAGCTTAGGCCCCCTAATCAAAGAAAGACTATAAATTTATCTAATATCACACAACACTTGCACTTCATTTTTAAGCATCTTTTAAGTGGTGTAAACCTTGTTGTTCAAGGTATTCTTTTATGCTCATGGTTTTAATTCACTAGCTTTTACAATTTAAGTTGAGCCTTTTACTTGCAAGTTCATTTGTGGTTGAAGTGGTTTTTTGTCCAAGGGCAGGCTGCCATCAAGTCGCGCACCATCTCTTTGGGGCACTTGGTGAGTGGTTTCCCCCCTTGCTCAAAAGTTGCGCACTTCCTCTTTGGGACCTCTTTCATCCTTAGAAGTTGCGCACTTGTTCCTCTTTCAACTTTTTCAAGTTACATCTTTAATGGTTAGTTAGTTGTTCAGTTCATTGGCTTTGGTTCTTTCTTGTTAGACATCTTTCTAACTCATTTCTTTTGTTCATATTGTAACTTACTTTACATTGTATAATTGTCATTGTCTTGATTTATCTTGTACTTAGTGTAAAGATATTCTTTTGTAAGTAGATAATTTAATTCTTGTAATTCTTTTGTATAGACTTAGTTGACCCCTTGCCCAACCTTTAGGCACTAGTCTTCGTTGACCTTAGGGAAAGGATTTGACTGTCATTGAAATTGTGCATTGCATTGTTGCTTGTCATATAGGTTAGATTTCCCCCTAACTTAACAAAACTAAAATTAACTCCTAGACTTCACTTAACAACTCACATAGTAAATAGGGTCTACCCCCCTTGGCTTCCCTAGGAGTAAGCCTAGACGGAAGAAGTTCAAATCAAGGTGACAAGTGGGTTTGGACTTAGGCATTGTGCCTCCAAGGACACACCAAGTGGATTGAGACTTTTCCACATTTGTAGGTGTGTATAAGAACGGCAACACACCCAACTATGAGCTTCTCATCCCCTGTCAAAAACAAGTCGTCCACATATAGGACCAAAATCAGCGGACAACCATCTTCAACCTTGTAGTAAAGGTTGGGATCTGCATCACTCTTGGTAAACCCCAAGCTCATCAAATAGCTGTCTATTCTGGCATACCATGCCGTGGGTGCCTGCTTAAGTCCATACAAAGCCTTCTTCAATCTGCACACATGGGACTCCTTCCCATGGATCACAAAACCTTGTGGCTGCTCTATGTACACTTCTTCCTCAATTACACCATTTAAGAAAGCAGTCTTGACATCCATTTGGTGTAATTTCCATTCCATCACAGAAGCAATCGCAATAATCAATCTAATGGAAGTGTACTTTGCTACTGAAGCAAATGTCTCATCATAGTCTTCTCCATCTTTCTGGGAGAACCCTCTAGCCACAAATCTTGCTTTGTACTTTTCTACGTTGTCATCTGCAACATGCTTGATCTTGTAGATCCACTTGGAAGTCACTATTGACTTCCCTTCTGGTCTCAAAACCACTTCCCACACATCATTCTTCATGATGGACTGGTACTCCTCCATCATGGCATCCCTCCATACTTGTTGCTTAGCAACTTCTTCAAAGATGGAAGGTTTTGAATCAATGATTTTACTCATCAGTGCAACATAGCTGGAAAACTTGTGTGGTCTCTTGCTCTCTCTGAAAGAGCCCTTGGGAGCTGCATGTCCTTCAACTTCCTGCAAAGTGTTATGGAGCTAAGTTGGTGTCTTTCTGATAACTGTAGTTTCTCTGGGTGGATCTACAGGTCTCTCTGGCTCTACTGTCTCATTCTGATCTTCTAGAATGGGTTCCTCTGGGGTAGATTCAACCATGATTGCATCTCTTGGAGCCTCCTGCTCATCTTGGTCCTCATCCATGTGAGACTCCCTAGATCTTCGAAAGGCTTCATCTTCATCGAATGTCACATCCCGGCTGATCTCAATCTGTCTCTGTCCGAAAATATATATTTTGTAAGCCTACGAAGTCTCACTATATCCAATGAAGATTCCCTTCCTTCCTGAAGGCTCCAATTTCGTTCTCTTCTCCTTGAGGACATGTATATACACTAGACAACCAAATATCCTCAAGTGACTAACTTTTGGTTTCTTTCCAGTGAACAGCTCCTCATGTGTCTTGTTCCCCAATATCTTGTGAGGACTTTTATTCTGGACATACCTGGTTGTTCTGGATGATTATGCCCCACAAGTGCATGGGTAAGCTCTAGTCATGGATCATTGCTTTAGTTGCTTCTACAATAGATCTTTTCTTTCTCTTTGCAACCCCATTTTGTTGGGGGTTGTAGGGAGTTGTCAACTCCCTCTTGATTCCTACTTCTCTACAAAAGTCTTTGAATTCATTTGAGATGTACTCACCTCCATTATCAAATCTCAAGATTTTAATCTTCCTTCCAGAGAGATTCTCAACTAAAGCCTTGAATTCTTGAAACTTACTGAAGACTTCATCTTTCTCTTTCAAGAAGTAGATCCATGTCTTACGTGAGTAATCATCTACGAAGATGACATAGTATACAAAGTTGCCTAGGGATGGCACCATCATCTGTCCACATACATCTGAGTGTATGATATCCAAGATCCCCTTGGATCTACTGTCACTGCTAGTAAAGCTTCCCTTGGCATTCTTTCCAAGTGCGCATCCTTTGCATACCCCATCATGTTCTACCTAAATGTCCGGTAGACCTGTAACCATCTTGCTCAACACTAGTAGTGCTCTGTAATTTAGGTGAGCAAGTCTTCAATGCCATAGCTCACTAGAGCTAACATTGTTGTGTACCAGGGATTCTTCTTGGTGTCCCTTCAACTTATACAATCCTCCCTCTCGGACACCGATCACGGTAGTTGTATCTATGCTTGAACTTTTGGGCCATAGAAGGAATTGGCCATCCACAAAAGATACCCTGAAACCTTTATCTTCTAAAGTAGAAATAGAAAGAAGATTCTTCTTCAAGCCTTGTACAAACAATACATCTTTAATGGAGATAGAATTACCTGAATCAAGTTGGTAGGAAGCCTCTCCTACTCCTTTAACTACACGTCTAGAATCATCCCCAAGCTCCACTTGAAGGGATGAACTCTTCTCTGTAAATTTTGAAAGGGAACTTATGAATCCGGTCATGTGCTTGGAAGCACCACTATCTATGAGCGAAATATCACTCCCTTGAGTGATAGTGCCTGTGAGGGCTGAAATAAATACATATTCGTCATCCTTTGATTCCTTTGCCTTCTTAGATGTAGGCTCTTTTGTGTCTGTTGCATGTGCATGATGCTTTACTTTCTCATTCTTATGAGGACATTGGAAGGCATAATGTCCCAGCTTCTTGCAATTGTAGCATCTCACCTTTGACGCATATGTCTTATAGAGTGGTCTTTTAGTCTTCTTTGGACTGGATTCTCTTCTCTCTTTCCTCTTCTTTACGTGGGCGGCAAGACCTTGGTTTTCTTCATCATTTGTCTTTAGTGATTTGGATATCAACCTGGATTCTTCTTGGGTACAATCTGTCCACAGCTTGTCAAATTTGGGCAACTTACTCCTTGGACAAATTCCTTGGACAAATGGATCCCAAGGAGAGGGAAATCCATTGAGTGTAGTAGTCACAAGCTCTGCATCATCTACTGAGTCTCCAATAGTTGCTAACTAGTCCTTGATCTGTGAAATTCTCATGAAATAGTTGGAGATTGTTTCTAACTTATTCATCATCATGTTTCTGAGTTGATGCCTTAGAGTTAGCTTCCGGCTGGTGTTCTTGCTTTCATAGAATCTGGTAAGGGAATCAAACATTTCTTTTGGTGTCTTCAGTTCTGATACATTAGGTATCAGATGATCCTTAATCGAGTCTGTTAGGATCCTCTTGGCCTTGACTTCATTCTTCCTAAACTTTGCTTTAGCTTCTTCTTCTTCTGGTTCTGGAAGCACTTGGTTGATATGATCCAACAGTTCATACTCTTCTAGAATGAGGAGTATCATGTGCTTCCATGATCTGAAGTTATCTGCTCCACCCAGTCTATCCTCAACTATCATACTCGTAATCATTTTCTCCAATAGAGACCTTAGCACTGAAAAAATCCCAAAAAATTCAAACTCCACCAATCTGCAATTTGAGTGTTGCAAGGGGTGCGCTAGGGTGGGGCGAACTGCTTTGTGGTGAAATTAATCCCAACGCATTAGGAACTAGTGCTCAACGAGCTTGACAAATAAATGTGCAGTTGCAGTTTTCTAGATCTTCCCTGCCCACTGTTAGACTATCTTTAAGGTAACCAACTCTGGCACCATGTTAGATTTTCTTAATTTTCAGGACAATAGGTTTACCAGTGTTCTTAGATCTTCTTTAACATTAACAATTATATCATGTACTGAAAATATAAGCAGCATAAGCAAGCACAAGAGACACAAGAGTTTATCCTGGGAAAAACCCAGCCAACCTTTCTTAGATAGATTTCGTCCAAAATAATCCAATCATGAACCAGCTCATCATGGAAAACAGATAATGAAGAACCCTAGCACAAGGTTAGCACACAAGATAAACCAGACAATTGCAGCACCACCACCATACAGATATAGAGCACCTTATCCAAGGGGAGCGCACAAGAGAAAACCACCACCAAGAATAACCAACCAAGAATCTCCAAAAGTGCAGTGTTGCGTCTTCCTTTCTTGCCTCAGTCTAGTGCCTTCTCCTTGAGTGAGAGATGAGTGAATGAGTGAGACCAAATGAGCAAGACGTCTCCTTATTTATAGCCTTCTTGTAACTTTAGCTGGGTCGACTTCTTCTTTGGGAAATTCTATTTCCCCTTTATCTTTTCCTTGTGAGTCAACTTCTCTTTTTGGAGGTTCCAACTTCCAACTTCACTTTATTCTTTTCTGGTGGGCCGACTTCTTCTTTGGGGTGTTCTTCCACTGTGCAATGGTCTTCAATTGTCTTCCAAAATCTTCTCTTCATCTAAGAAAGGTTGTCTAGGAGGAAAATACCTCCCGCAGCTACCAAAACATCAACATATAAACCCTAGAAATACCCTTATGTTTTTCAACAAGCTTTAAATAAATAATAACAAGGGAAGGTAGTCCACTACAAACCTTCCTAGAGTCATAAGACAAGGTTTATCCAAGAAAATACAAGATAGCATGCAATTATCACCACTTTGATAGCATTCACTTAATACATCAAGAAATAAACCATCAATGACTTAGAAAGAGCACTTACTAGGTAAATCAATGACCATCAATGAAACCCTAACCATGAAATCATCCACAAAACTTGGAAAGAATCCACTAGATCATCTCCAGAACAACGCACATAAATTCTCCATGGTGAAAAAGAAAGATAGTAAACAAATGTAGTGATTCTCCACAAGTTGTGTTATATTATTTACAAAATGGAGTGTTCCCTTATATCTATGAGGTAACCAATGTGTATTTCTGCTTATGGTAATTTCAGAAATGTGGGTTTAGACATTTCAGAGTTCATAGAAGACAGTTATCTCTAGGTTGCTAAGTGTATGACAGAATTTGTATATGCTGATTTTGTCATTTAAATTTCTACATTTTCTCTCTAAAAAAGTATATGCTGATTTTGTCATTTAAATTTCTACATTTTCTCTCTAAAAATATATAAAATATGAACCACTCTCTAGATCCATTAGTTCTCCAAGGAATAATGATAAAAAATACTACAAAACCCTAAAACTAATCCAACAGTAAGTATCTCGAACTGGAGGGTCCACCAATAAAAGGTGGGGATTGTGTTTTGAGGATTTTATCTGGGTGGATTGGTGTATGTTGATGAGGGTGCAAACCCTGCATCAACAAGTGGTACATACCAAGATGGGGTATATGGAATCGCCACCGCTTGAGAAGCAGTTAATGCCCAAACTTCATCATAGGAAGCTTTTTAGAGTTTCCTTAAGTCAGTGACATGTGACCAATGCAATAATATAATGTTGAGGTTAGGGGCTAGGTGGTTAAACCACCATAACTAACTTAGGAATGCTCTATAGTGACAGTATTGCAGAGAAAATTTCAGGGGCTACTATACACCATTTGGCTATATTTTCCAAATTTTTCCAAAAAAAAATACTTGCCAATTCAAAATTAATATTACCGAACTTCCATACTATGAAATTAATTTTCTTGAAAGATTGGAAAAAATTTCTATAAAATATACAAAATCATTGGAAAAATAGAAAATTTTAAAACTTTTCACCCAATTTGTATAGTTAACATTTTGAAAATTATAAAGATTTCCAAGTTAAGATTTCTACAGAGGCAAAAATATCCTTAAAATTTCCCTTGTGTTGAGATGAAATAGATGAAAGTGATACTTGTATGTTGGTTAGCCTACCTCGGGCAACCATGAATGTATTTATTGCAGCATCATTAACACATGTGACATTTATTATTCTCTCTCCATATTTATGTGTAAATTATATTGAATATTTATCTTAAAAATCCCAGAAAGTGGGTGGCACAATTTGATGGGATCTAGATTTACAGTTTGTGTTCCTTTCATTTTGACTAAAATGTAACCAGAAAAAGGGAAAAGTAAATAGTATTTCATGTTTGAACTTGTACGTGATTTTCATTGCAGTATTTTGACAGTGCTAAGACAAACACCAAAGTGCATAAAAGTAATTGCATGTATGTTCAGTCATAGATATATGTATTTTAGAGACGATGCTTAAAAGACTGACTGAAATGTTTCAAAGAAAACTCTGCCTAAGCATGCTTCATAATATTGGAACAAATCAACACTAATGGATCTCTGCAGAAAGAACACTAAGCTACAGACTAGCTTGATCAAGCCCTGATTCAGGAATTCTAAAAGTCTACCCTCACAAAAGCACATATGCACATATACATACCTCAAAACATAAACTCTAAATAGTTCAATATGTTTCATGTAGAAAATACATTAGTCAGTGTAGACGTCTAGAAAGTAGATTATTGAATGTAGAATTATAGAATATTTATGCAGAAAGTATTTATATGTACTTTAGCCATTGAAAGAGCTTTTCTTACATTTATTGGTAATAGAATGCAATTGAGTTTGACTATCAAATTCTGGAATTGGTTAATAAACTTAATATTCTATCCATTCAACACGTGCTTCACTTTATGACTGTTGATTTGCACAGTGTTGATCTATTTTTTGCAAACTTGCCCACTTCAGTCACGTTAGACATTGCTATACCTGAAGAATTGAAAACAAGAAGAGGTATATTTGAACTAGACCAGTGCCATTACCCATAATGGGGACTAAAATACCTTTGGAATCATCAGGTGCTAGCAAAGAAATGCCAGCGAATACCAAACTTATGCCAATTAGAAACATTGATGTCCTCAACGTATTAAAAACCTGTTGAAAGAAAAGGTATGGTATCCTTGTTAAAACTGCATGGGGAACTTAGGAAACATTCACAAATTTGATTCCCCATAAAATCTCTTGATTTATGCAAAAAGGTCACTACTGACCTGATACTCCTGAAAATATATAAATCCTGTAAAAATAGAGAAGAATGTCCATGCAATCTGGAACATTGGTACAATAAGAATTCCATCGAATAAAGCTAATCCATCATTCAACCTAGCCATCTGCATTGGAAAATAGGAGTAAGAAATTCATCAGGTATCAAATTAGACACAGAAAAAAGCTATCAGTTTTCCGACACATTCGGAAAATTTTGGCTGCAACCTCTGGTAATTGTTAGAATTAGAGAAATAATGCAAAACAGAACTGTCTTTTTTTTGCTTAAAAGAAGAGTAACTAGAACACATCCATAGATACTGAACTTGAAATAATAACTCAGATCTGAACAGACTATATTTAAACTCAACCAGTGATCTATATCTTGGTTAGCAAAAACATTAGATAATCAAAACAGAAACTAGTTCTGACACAGACTTATTAATCACTAGATCTGATACAAATTTAAATCAATAACAGATCTAATTAATAGATCCTATATAGATCTAAAACTGATCTAAAACAGTGGATCTGAAATAAATCTAAGCTAAAAGCAAGATTCAGAACATATAGATCTAGGTTTCAGAAAGCAGATCTAATCAACGATAACCTTTAGAATGTAAAGAAACATACAGCTCTTAAATAGTGAATCTTACCTTGAAGACTTACCTCAAATCACTGAAGGAGTGTAGCCACACATAGGTGATGAAGAGCCACTGAAATATGCTCAGAAAAAGTTTAAGATCATGGATCTACCTCATGGGTGAGATCTCTTATCAAAGAGAATTATAGGACAATAAAACCTCCACCAGAATTTCACTTCACAAACCCTCAAGCAAGAACAGACCAACTAGGATGAGGGACGACTGTTTTAAGGATGGCCCAGCCACCTTTCTTAGAATGCCACGACCCTCACAAAAAGGCACTTAGTTATGAGATGACAAACAGTGAAAAGGGTTTTTGTTCCCTGACTGGTCACAACACCAGAAATCTCAGCAATGATAGTCACTCCACATACTTTCAACCAGCAAACAAACAGCAAGAATCAGATCAGGAACCCTGCCACAAGTAAAAGTCAGAGGACTGCCAACAAAGGAGCCGCTAGGTTACTAGGAGGCTGATCTACAACAAGAGGAAGCCAAGCTGTTACAAGAGGAGGCCTCCTCCTGTAGCAGGAGGAGGGCCAAACTATCACAAGAGGAGGCCGATCTGTTGAGAGAGGAGGCCGATCTGCTGAGAGAGGAGACCGAACTGATAAGAGAGCCAAACTGATCCCAAAAGGGCCGAACTGTTGCAAGGGAGCAATCCACCACACTTAGAAGAGAAGAGAATGTGAGTGACCAAAGAGAAGGGGGTCTATATTTATATTTTTAGGAGATACTAAAAGAAGCCACATAAATTAATATATTTAATTAATATAAATATTAATCAAATATATTTTCCAATTCTATTTATTACCTTATTTCCTTGTATTGACCCTCTAAAAACAAAACACAAACCCTAGACAGACTCAAGCCCAACAAGACTAAGGGGTGGAGGGTTTAGGAGAGGTTTACATGTCCATATAATTCTCAAGGTGACCCTTTTAAATTTATCATCACTGCATGGGATACATCCCCATGTGTCAAGTGCCCCACCTTCAAAGGGGTCATACACCAACAAACACTGATCAAAGACCGTGTTGCCCTGCAACACTTATAAGGGGTCTTATCCACCAAGGTACAAGACCAAGGGGATCAACTCCATGCTCCTGTGCATGGGTGAATTCGAACATGTCCAGGGCCCTAGTCATATCTAGGGGCTTTAACGTTTGATCCCACCAAGAACCCCATTCATATACTAGGCCCCTGCTGGTTCCTAATTGCTTGGTCCCACCAAGAACCCCTGCCTACTAGGGGCCCTTACAAGGGTCTTTTTGCCATGGCACTCACTGTTCGGTCCCAGACCAAATACCCCAGGAGTGCAATTCCTCGAGGCCCTAGATCTCATAGGGTCTTATGCCATCCTCCGAGAATGGCTCTTGCAGCTACTAAATTTACCTGTAATGATATATTTTCTACAAATTACTACTCTATAGGATGTTAAATAGCATTGCATAATGGGCTATTCTCTCCAAAAGGTTAACATTGTTTTTCAAAGTTCCTAAGCATAAGTAAATACACAATAATACATTAATTAAGCAAGAATAATAAAATGAAAAATGTTACATATATATACCTATGTAGCACGTGAACCCATCCCACCCCTGAAGGAACCATACATGGGATTCCCATGTCACAGGGAACTTTCTTGGGATGTTAAGCCTATCAAGGAACACCCAAACATTCCTTGAGAGGCCATGGGGTTCCAAGATATTCCATGTCTGCTGGGCCCCAGAAACACACGGAAACAAGCCTGTTTCAGCATCTAAGCCAATTGTGGGCCCAAAAGGGACCACCTTGGCAAATGATAATAAAAATTAATGAAAAAATACTCAAAACAAAAACACACAATCCCAGCTTTCACTAAAACACCTCACCCTGTTGTTTCGTTCATTTCACTTTATATGGGAGCAAGAGGAGAGATGATTTGGGTTTGCTAAACACAAAGAAACCAACAAACCTTTCTTTTGTCATTTTTTCACCTATTATCCCTAGATCATCCATGCCAACCATATTCATGTTGTGAAGACTGCTTGATTCGAGATTGGAAGTTCATGGTGTTGGAAGCAGACAAGAATTTTTTTTGAATAATACTTTCACTCTAAGGGACTCTCAGGTTCTTAGTGTTCTCTTGGTATTTTGAAGTTTATTTCAGTGGGGAAAGCAAGTTTTTTAATTTCTCTTTGCATTTTTGCCTTTGGAGAAAAATTTAAAATCCTCTCCATACAGGGAAACAGCCAAACAGCTGTGAGTGAAATGGGACCACCACAGAGTGAAGAAACTAGAACCCAAGCCTCAAGCATAAATCCTAAAAAACCCTAGTTACAATTTGTGAAAAGAGTCACCAAGAACAAGAAAATATATTGTGGTTATTGTGAGGAATGGTCATGCACTCTTTGTAGCCACACATACTTTTAACTTTAACGGAAGCTACACCAGGGTCTACCATCATCTTTTGTCCATTGAGCATACCTGGTGATGGAGTGAAGGCATGCACATGTTCACTTGAAAAAAGAATAGAAATGACTGGGATTCACATGGCTGTCGCAAGCACAAATGATGACACAAACATAGACAGTGCCCCCACCTTTATGCAATGTAGTATTACAAAGCCCTCCCAAATGAATGATAGGCACAGCAATCTCAATGAAAATTTAACTTGTCGGTCTGTCAAAACACAAGGGGATCTTCCAATTCAGAGAGGAGGTCTGTGCAACAAAAATGTTAAAATGTACATGCTGTTATCTCCCAAACCTGCACTCAAAGTTATAAAGCCTTGAAACACGACTGCAACCCTAGGGGGACCCGGAAAGTCTACTAGCATGAAAGGAAAGCAATCACCAAGACAACCCAAGTATTAGGATCAAGAAGATATCCCCATCTAGTGAAAGCGCAACCCCTAGGCCATCCACCTGTAACCTGTCTTTGTGATAAAAATCACAAGTGTAGTGAAAAAATTCACTAGTGTAGGCCTAATGCAAAATGAGGGGTAACACCCCCGAAGGGGAATTTGTATTCAATCGTTCCAATTCCGTGTATGTTTCTATTGTACATTAGGTCATTTTATATAGAATAAGTGACCATAACAAATATGTCATAATAGGATATTCAGTTCAACCATCTCCATAACTATCTCCAACACTATTGAAAAAGTCGCTGAAAAATCGCAACTTTTTCAAACAGTCCCGATTTTTTCGACTTCACGAAAATCTCAAATTTTTCAAAAAGTTGCGATTTTTTCTGCTTCATGAAAAATCGGCCCATAAAAATATAGACTTTTTCTCTTTTGAAAAAGTCGTGACTTTTTCAAAAAGTCGGCGATTTTTGGTAAAAGTTGCGAGTCGACCATAAAAATCGTGGAGAGTGCCCAGGTTGTGGGGATAAACAAGGTTTTCCCTTTTTCTTTTTCTCATTTCACTTGTTTGCTGTTGGAGAAGGAAGGAGAAGGGTTTGTGGTCTTCCTCAATCATTGTGGAGGCAAGTAAACAACCATTTTCATCACCATCAAGGATTTTTAAGTTGAGCAAGGGTTCCTATTCATTTGCCAACCGGTGTTGAATCTTCCATTCATAGGTATGTATCTAAAATTCTAAATCCCTCCATGTTAATGCTTTTTTCCCATAGATTTTTGCAAGTTTGCTTGCCTCTTTTCTTGCCTACGTTTTGGGTATTTTTTTGGTCATTTTGCCATGATTTTCATGCCCATAAAACAATGTAACGTTTTTTTTTATGGGACAGCAAGCTTGAGCCTTATGTTAATTTTTTCTCCACCCTCTTATTGTCATTTTTCATTGCTAATAATCTAATCTAGAGGTCTAATTTTTTCTACCAATGGGCTGTTATTTTTTTTCTCGTGGGGTTTAATATCATTTTCTTGTTTTTTTATGCCTTAGGGTTGAATTTTGAAGCTGTCAATTTCATCAAAAAATATGCGAAAGCTTTTGGATCCATTTTGGGTGTATGGGCTCCCTGAAGATGGGACAAACCGGCAACGATTGAGTTGCAAATTATGTGGGCAGAAATGTCAGGAGGGATTTGCAAGTTGAAATATCATTTAGCTAAAATCCCCGGGCATGATGTTGACGTTTGTCCTAATACTAACCCAGAGATTATGAGAATTGCATTTGATTCACTTGAAGCAAAGGATAAAAAGAAAGATTATGCAGTTGCAAGGAAGGCTGAAGTTTCATTTAAAATTTCAACGACATCTACCCCAGAGGG
>SNQJ01S0168273.1:8157-28959 GCA_010110895.2 Picea sitchensis
CCCTTAACTCACGCATCATTAACAATGTGTAACAATTCCAGAAATAATGATATCAACAAAAAATTATGATAAACAATGCATAATTACTTTCAACACTAAGGTGTAGGAGGATAATTCGATTTGAATATAATATCAATACAAATAATCAACAATTTATATAGTTTATTTAACAACCAAAAAATTGAAATATCTTATCCAAAAAAGTATAATCCAATGGATGTTCTTCAACCAGAAAGCTTTCACAAAGTGATTTCTTTCGCACGCTAATTCCAAGACTTCACTAGTATCTCCCAATCAACTTTAGAGGTATTCTTCTTCCCCCTTATCCCCCCGAGCAACAAAGGGGCCACACACAAGAAACCAGGAATCAATAGCACAAAACTTGCCCTCGCAAGGAGAGGCTTCCACCTCCTTCACAAGTTTGCAATCACAACTTTCCACAAGTAAACTAGTCAATAAAATTTTGGCAGTGTAATAGTACTTCAAAAGTGAGATCCCCTCTCCTTTCATCTCCATTTCTTTTATAGGAAAAATTCATAATGACACATGTCCTCTCATACACAATAAACATTTTTTTAATAATTTAATTAATGATTATTCACCCACACCACTTGTCACACTATCCCAAAATTGCGTAAATTCTCTTTTTATTTTATTTAATTAGACATTTTCCCTCACACTCTCCAATTTGTTCCTATTTTTCCTCTTAGTTGTCTTTTAGTTCCCCAATCTCTCATTTATTTTATGTCCCTTAACTAAATTTCAGTTTGAGTTGTATTAGAAGTCTTCTTTTAGTTAGGATTAGTGGCAGATTGACTCAAGATGCTACTCTACGTGAGCCACCTATTCTCTCATGTTTTAATTTATTTTTATTTAAAAATACATGTTATTATTTTCATGCACACATGTGCATCTACACAACCTTTAATTATTATTTCCCCCTTATCTAGAGTTTATTATATCACAATTCCCTTAACTTATTTAATATTTTAATTAGTCATTTATTTAGACTTAAACTCTTTGTTAGTTTTTCTTGTTGATATTTTAATAATTAAATGCATTCTCTTTCGAAAAATGTCTAAGTATTTTTATTTTACTTTCTAGGCCTTCTAGATTTTTGTTGACTCAATATTTGATTACGCGACGTTCCCTTCAAGATGCACCTCCGTGCTCCAAGGGTGCCACTTGCCTTTGACTATTTTGGAAGTTTGTCAGACAATTGGAGTCAACACTCCATTGGTCGACCTTGTGAGAGACTAAGGTATTTTCTAAGGAATAAGTATTACACCTTATTGCGCACCCCTTATATTTCTTCATGAGCGACTGTCTCAATATACTCTTATGACATCGTGGACCTATCGAAACGAGGTAATCATTAACCATGCGTTCAGGTCACGATGAGAGTGCTAGTAGGCTGTGACAGGGACACTGCCACACCTCTCCCTCATTCATCTTGTTTCTGTGTATGGCCCCTTTACTCCTTATGTGAGTCAGATTAGCAAGCATCACCATGCCTGCATCTACTGACAAGGGAAATTTCAATAATCCATATACATAATATCCATATTGAAATCATCATATAAATCACATGTGTGTAAATCAAATACTCAAACCAATTAAAAGTACACTCCCTGACTCAATTCAGAGTCCAAGGAAGTCCATTGATGCCATCAACATCTTCAACCTGTCATGTATCCTACACACTCAGGGGAACTCATCAATAATACCTATCAATATATATACATCTAGAAAATAACATATGAATCTCAATAAACAACATAGCATAACTCATAATCAAAGTAGAAATCATAAGGTACCATAACCAGATCACTTTCTCACCAGTGTCATCAAAGAATAAGTCAGCATAAAATGTGATCAATGGAACTGGATGTTACATACACCCCCTCTTGTTTTAAACTTCGTCTCGAAGTTTGTACAATCTAAAAATGAAAGCAATAAATGTATTTGACGCAAATCTATATATCCAATCTATCAAACAAATAAGGAAACTATTGACACATCTCATATGTGTCCTCCCATGTAGCAGAATGTGGGCTATAACTGTCCCACTGGACCTTAACCTAGTAAACTATTCGATGTCGTAGTTGTTGAGTGCGATGGTCTAGTATGCACGACTCCACTATGAGAGCACCCTCATCCAACAACTGCAAAGAACTCAAGTCAATAACATGTTACATATATGAAATATAATATTGCAAAGGAGATGCATGAAATGCGTCGTGCATACACCTCAAAGAATCAGGCAAGGCTAGTTTGTAAGCCACAGGCCCTTACCTTTTTTCAACTTCGAAAGGTCACACAAACCTAGGAGAGAGTTTATCACCCTTTCCAAACTTAATCGAACTCTTGTGTGGTTTCACCAACAAGAAAACCTTGTCGCCAACTTCATAACTGCGGTCAACGTGATGCGCATCAACATAACTCTTTTGCCAATCATGCGCCTCTTTATTCTTTGTCTTATCATTCACTTCTGTTCTTCCATTTCTTGGATCACTTATGGTCCCAGCAGGACCCTTTCCTCTAGTCGATCCCAACTCAAAGGTGTCCAACATGGTCGTCCATAAAGAAACTCAAAAGGTGCCATATCAATCGTACTCTGATAACTATTGTTGTATGCAAAATCTACCAATGGAAACAATTCTTCCCAACGTTTTCGTTGATCCATCACATACATCCAAAGCATATCCTCTAAAATTTGATTCGTTATTTGTGTTTTTCCATTTGTTTCGTGGTGATATGTTGTACTAAAATTCAATTGTGTTCCCAAAGCCTCTTGGAAACTAGTCCAAAAGAGTCAAATGAATATTGTTCCTCTATCATATATTATCTTCCTTGGTACACCATGCAATCTCACAATCTCACTAACAAAAACTCTAGCTATGTCTGGTGCTTGATCCGTCGTATGAACTAGAATAAAGTGTGCACTCTTCGTTAGAGTGTCAATGACCACAAAAATAGAGTCATGTCTCCTTGCCATCAGTGGAAATCCAATAATAAAATCCATCGAAATTACTTCCCATTTCGATTCAGGAATCGCGTGTGGCTATTACAATCCCGTTGGATGTCTATGTTCATCCTTCACTTACTGAAATTCAAGGCATCTTTCCATGTAATTAACTATATCAATCTTCATTCCCTTCCAAAAGAATAAATGTTTAAGGCATTCCTTCATATTCGTGACTCCAGGATGAGCCATGTACACTGCTCGATGAGATTTGCTCAAAATTAAAATTTTCAATTCGCTATTAGGCGGTACATAAATTCTACTGTTATATATCAACAATCTATCATTGTCAAGTGAATAACCTTCATACCTTGGTATCATCATAGTGTCTTGTCCAATATTATTCTTAACCTCCTTGTACCAGTCATCGTTGATCTGCAACACTAGAATCCTTTCACGAAGATTCGTCTTAAGCATTTTTACTAAGAATATGCATGGTCTCTGACTCAACGAATATGATACCCTATTAACCATTCATTTAATGTAAGTGATATCAAAATCATACTCACTTAACAGTTCTGACCAATGCCTTTGACATGCGTTCAAGTCACTCTAAGTAAAAATGTGTTGTAACTCATTTTGATAAGTTTTCAGTTCAAATTTTCGTCCAATTAGATAATGTCTCCAAAATCGTAAGGCGTATACAATTACTAATAACTCCAAATCATGTGTTGCGTATTTATCTTCATACCTTCTTAATTTCCTTGAAATGTAAGCGATCACTTGACTGTCTTGCATAAAAAATCCACCTAAACATTCCTTATATGCATCTGTGCATAAAAAGAACTCTTTGTCCATATCAGGGACCTTCAGTATTGGTGTTGTCGTTAAGAATTCCTTAAGATTTTTAAATGCTTCCATGCATTTCTCATACCATACAAATTTCTTTTTCTTCTTCTGAAATTCCATGATTGGATTTTCTACTTTGAAAATCCTTCGACAAAGCGTCGGTAATAACCTGCTAATCCCATAAAACTGCGTACTTCTTGTACGTTCATCGGTGCTGGCCATTCCATAATAACCTCTAATTTCACTGGATCCACAACGATACCTTCTCTAGATATGATATGTCCCAAATATGGTAAAAATAACACTTCGAAAACTTTTCGTACAATTTTTTTTCTCTTAGACACTGTAAAACCAATCTCTAATGTTCGTTGTGATCTTCTTTCGTTTGAGAATAAATCAGTATTTCATCGATAAATACTTGTACAAACTTGTCCAAGTATTAGTGAAATACTCCATTCATTAAAATCATGAGTACGCCCGGGGCATTCGTCAATCCAAATGATAAAACAATAAACTCATAGTGTCTGAATCTCGTCTTCAATGCAGTCTTAGGGATATCTTCCTCTTTAGTTTGCAACTGATGATATCCCAATCTCAAGTCAATCTTTGAAAACACCATTTCTCCTTTCATCTAGTCAAATAAATCATCAATTCTTGGTAATGGATACTGATTTTGTATTGTGGCTTTGTTTAATTGACGATACTCAATGCAAATCCTCCACGATCCGTCCTTCTTTATTACAAAAATAACTGGCACACCCCATGGTGATACACTTGGATGTATCAGTCCCAAATCCAAAAGTTCTTTCAATTGCATATTTAACTCTTGCAATTCCGGTGTTGACATCCGGTATGGTTTTCTTGCAATCGGTTTTGTTCCAGGTTTTAGGTCTATAGTAAACTCCAATTCTTTTTCTGGCAGCAAACCTGGTAGTTCCTTAGGAAATACATAGGTAAACTCTTATACTACATGAAGGTTTTCTAATCCTTTCGTGTCTCCTTTTTCGTTAAGCGCTAAGATAGCATATAACTTACATCCTTTGTGCATGCTTTTTTGTAATTGTAAGGAAGAAATAAATCTCAACGACACTTCATGGTTTTTTCCCACAGTTATTCTACTTTGTCCCAAATCATCTATCAAACTCAATCGTTTCATCTTACAATTAAGTATCCCATCGTGAAATTCTAACTAATCCATTCCGATCACAATGTCGTAAGATCCCAAGATTGTAACATGTAGGTTTATACTTGTGACGAAGTCACCCAATTTAATGTTACAATCCTTAACTTTTCCTCCAACCTTTTGCTTGTAACCTGATGCCATTTTCCCATAACTAAACTCATCTTGTTCGTCTGCCTTCAACTTAATTATTTTAAGCGCAACACTAGACATAAAACTCTCAGTAGCTCTTGGATCTATCAAAACACTAAACTGTTGATCAACTATCATACCTAAAGTCTCAAGAACTATAGACTGATGCTTGGCCTAGTGGTTATTAATTGTTGCATGAATCCTATGGGCCTTGCCCAAATATTCAAATGTAGTCGGTCCTGATGATCTGACAGCTCTTGCCTTCTCAATAGGATAGTCTCTCTAGTAATGTGGCTCTCCACATGTCCAACATCCATTCTTCGGTCCGGTGCTCCTAGTCCCGGAGGAAGAAGTTATTGGAAAAAGAGTATGTGGTCCTGGTCTATTCTACATAACAAGTCTATGCCACTCCTACTATTGAGGACAACACTGTTGCTATTGCTGTGGTGATTTGTATGGAGTCCTCTGAATGGTATCCGGTCTACATGTCATAGAAATTCCCAGAACTAAAGAAATCAATGAAAGAAGATGGCCAAGATTTTTGATCATAGTGTATTACTAAAGGAAAACAATCCTTCCAAACATATGGAAACCTAAGAATGGTTAAAGTGCGATGATCTCTTGAGCATACTCAAATTTTTATTTTGATTAAATATTATGTATCGTTTCAGTTTAATTTGCTTAAAATTGTTTTTCCTTAACTCTCATATATACTACATAACATATTAAATGAATAAAAATTCACTACCAGAATACATCAAATCATCGATTAACCAAGGCATAAGGTTTACACAATATAAAAATATAATTCCCTTAAAACCACATTTCAACCCTGAACTCACGCATCATTAACAATGTGTAACAATTCAAGAAATAATGATATCAACAAAACATTATGATAAACAATGCATAACTACTTTCAACACCAAGGTGTAGGAGGATAATTCAATTCGAATATAATATCAGTACAAATAAACAACAATTTATATAGTTTATTTAACAACTAAAATATTGAAATATCGTATCCAAAAAAGTATAATCCAATGGATGTTCTTCAACTGGAAAGATTTCACAAAGTCCTTGCCTTCTCCCGCTAATCCCAAGACTTCACCAATACCTCCCAACCAATTCTATAGGTACTCTTCTTCCCCCTTATCCCCCCAAGACGCAAAGAGGCCACACACAAGAAACCAGGAATCAATATGATGCAACCTCCCTCCTCTCCTTGGGGTTGCACGACCTCTCGGTCAAGGATCTTCTAATATTTGAGTTGGATCAACTCTTTGGGCCTCCCATGGACCCTGAAACAAGTTACACAGGCCCCTTTATCTCTAAGGCTCAAGTCCTGTGAAAACCCGTAGGCCCTTTTTCTGGTACACTTGGAAATTTTAAACTAGCGGGCGCTAGCTCCTTCCGCTAGGCCCCTCTCCTCATATGACATCGGGCTATGAACTAGGGCTAAACCTCCTAAAGCGCTTTGGAATTCAGTATTCGGCCATTTATATAGCAACAAACTCCTTTTTTCCCAAGCCCCGAACCAACGAACTTACCCAGACAAGATCTACATCTCGTGCTCCTCTGGCATCCAACGACTATGATCTCATCGACAATTAGGGCTTTGGCCAGATTCGCGTGCGCACTCCACAAATCCTCCGAAGGGTATGACCTACGAAGTGAATCTCTACTCTCCACGTGTCCCCCTACTCATCAACGACTCTTGTTTATTTCGCCCCTCAGGATGTGTGACCTCTAGGACTTTATCCTTCAGTTTCCCCCGAAGTGTCCTATCACCAAAGTGATGGATCTGACACCATGTGTCCACACAATCTGACGACTGGGATTAATTTTCCCCCGATATGATGACAAGTGTCCTCCTTAGATTGATGACTACGATCTTCTTAGGCTCTCGACTCTTCGAAAATTTTCCACCCAGACTCACCTTTGTACTTTCAGACGCATGATATGATGCCACGTGCCTCCTAGCGATTAATGGCTAGGATATACTTCAAAACCTTGGGTTTTGGGAGTTCTCAAAGAAACTCACCTCATTTCCCCTTGAAGTACTCTTCTTCCGAGGTGTGTAGATGTACTCCACGTATCCTTTCCAGATCCAATGATCTGGATTTACTTTTCCCTTCATGACTTCGACGATTTTTTCTCTTTGCTCTATGCAACTCTTCCGGAGTTCTTCCTCCCAAACTCTCTAATATTTCACCACCTGTCCCTCCAGACGATAAATTGTCCCTATCCACTTTAGGAATTTGGGACTTCAGCTATCCCTCTCTCCTGTGCACTTTAAAAAGGGGTTAAGTCTCATGCACTTACCTCTAGATCGAACGACTGTCGATCCACACGATCAAATCTGATTGCTGGGATCTGTCTTCCTGCTCCGTGCACTTCTCCTTGATGCCTAGACATGGGATTTGACAATCCAGATCTCCTCCTCCAACTAATCTGATGGCTGCTATCGCTCCTCCTCCTAAGCTTTGAATTTCTCCCAAATTGGGAAAAAATGCAAGTGTTAAAGGCTGCGACCTTTGAGGTTTCTCTTGCGACCATTTAGAAAATTAAGGAAAGAGAAAGAATGAAGAGGAAAATATATCAGCCATAAGTTAATATACATATCTGAACATAAGTATGAAGAACATCAAACCATAAAAACACCAAAGTGATAACGGAGTTCGGCAATCTCGCCTATGTCTTTGGGCCTTCGTCTAAGTGGGATTTCTTATTTCTCTTCAAAGCTTTAAAGGTAAATAATGAAAGTGCCAATTGATTAAAAAAATGAGATGGTCGTGTTCTACTAGATCTCAAGAACCCATCAAAACTGACGACACTGAAAATGGATGAACGAAGCTCCCAGAAATGGCTCGCAAAGGTGTGCTCCTCAATAGATTCCATGCTTAAAAATGGCTTTGCCTCAACAATTCAACAACATTTTCCCTGTTCTAAATCTCTCCTCATGGCTTCAAAAGCCTATGATTTATATAGGCCTAAAGTTGACAACAACCTCCCAACTTCTCCCTAATATTTGGCCTCAAAAAGGGCCCAAGATCCTCCAAAAATGGATTAAATCTCCAAAAACTGTTGAAGAAATCCATAAAAAATCATACAATAAAGTTTTAAAACCCACTTATTGCAAATATTGAGGGCGCAACCCCCTTTTTTGTGGGCTCCTAGTCACCTGGTGCACTCCATGTGACCTAGCGCTAAGGCTGGTGCACTGCCCGCCTAGACTCTAGCCCCCATCATCCGACCCTCGATCGCATTTAAGGCCATGCGGTCACGAGATTCAAGCTCCATGCACTATATTGTTGGGCCCTCAATCTAAACCGTCTGGTCGTGTACCCTAGTCAGCGGGCTAGCCTGGTCAACTAGGCACCAACCCTACACATCTGCGCTCCAACCATTATAACACTAGGTCACATGTGATATCCCCGCGATCGGGGGCTGGGACAACTCCATATCATCCACGCCAATGGATAGGATTGGGTCGTAGTCATGTGGCAACTGTCAATGCGACCGAGGACTGGATATATACCAAATAAATTCATGCCAAACACGATAGGAGTAGGGCCCTGTTACACAGTCACATGGAATGTCTTACGTCGGGGGCTGGGGCCTAGCCCCAGCCCTTTGCTCCGCCGTTCAAACCAACACATCACTTTAAATATAAACTGTGAACCATTTTTAATAAGAACCATTGCGGGTGGGTTGGTAGCCCGACCCTGCCAAACCATTTGCCTGGTCGAAGGTCACGTGATCGACTCCCGTGGAGTCCAACTTTTTCCAAACCTGCAAACCAATAGAGGGGTGCCACGTGGCACCATGTTATTTTCCCAAAACAAGGACACATGTCATCTAACAACTCGTCTAGTTGTCTTCCCACATGTCTTCCTAGTCAGCATCCATCGTACCTGCAATGTCAGTCTGTAGCCTAGTCATATTCCACATGTTGTATGACTGTACGAACCTACCACGTCAGTCGTACAAACATGCCATGTGTCACCCTTGTAGTGGTGACACGTGTCACACTCTGATTGGTCCACCTATACCTATCCATGTTAGCACCAACACACCCTTCCAAGTCAACTGTATGGCCGTACATCCTGTACAATCAACTTCCACGTCATTAACTGTATGGACTGTACAATCAACATCTTTTTTTTTGCCTGTTTGACGAAACAAACTGACCGCGATATCTTGAACATACGACGTTTGTTTGAGATCGTTCAAGTTGCATTGGGTTCATATCAGTGAGGCCTATGCACTTGTTTGTTTTGAAGAGATTTTGAGCACTTTGATTTTTAGGCCTTCTTGGACCCCATCTTGGCTTTGGATCTGATTCTGGATCACATGGCCACTTGGAGGAATTTATTAATACAAAAGAAAAATATTATAGAGATATTTACAAGAGAGATTCTCACAATCGATCATTGAAAAATGACCCTTCGTGCTCTTTAAATATAGATCATGGATCAATCAATTGCTAAGCCACATATCAATGTAGTCGTTAAGATTAATGGGAATATGAGTCATTGAATAAATCTATGTTGGGAACATATCGTGACTGTTGGATTACCTAACTATAAATGCATACTAATGCATGCTAAATAAACACACTAAGAAACACACTTTTACCTAACGACACATTGGACCAAGTTAATCTTAACTAACTCCTAAGTGTATAAATATCCTAACACCTCATAAATAAGACACCACTAACCCCACTGACTTGTGGGTCTCCTTGAGAAGCACCATCAAAATAAGTAAAATCGCTTGAGCTATCCACCTTTTTCACAACAATTTGTCTAGGAGGCTTCTCATTTTTGGGGGGTTTAAAAATGTTGAGTATATTCAAACCTTTTGAATAACATTGTATAGTTGGAATGAGCTTATCATTAAATAATTAGATAGCATTTTGAGTGAGCCACATGCCCCTTGATTTAATGATTGGAAAATATTTGAAGTTTTTAACATTTGTGTTCTCACACTAATTCCTCAAACAATCTACTAATGAATCATGTCTCAAGACAAATTTAATCCCAGTAATGGACTCTACCTATTTCCATACCTAAACAACAAAGGGGCATAATAAAAGAAAAATAATATTAGTCTCCTCAACTTCCTTGTAAAGAGAACACCTGTTCAGACCATGTCTACACCCATTCTATAAATTGTCCCCATTAAGAACCTTATTTATAAGCACCAACCACATAAAAATCCTCAACTTGAGAGGATATTTGAATTTCCACATAATTATAAACTACCACTCTAGATTCACCACAACATCATCCTCACATAGAATATCAACTCCTCTTTATAAGGATGTTCCTAGGAAATGTCTCAATGAATTTCAAGGATTTCGGCCTTTTGAAATCTTTCAATATTGATTTGAAATGCTCCTTATACTTAAAAAATATATAGTGAATGGTGGTTGTGAATATTGATTCTTCCTTGAGAAAAGTGGAAGACCAAGATTATTATCGGTACATGTAGTAAGTTTTCTCAAAATAAAAGAAGAATGAATGAGAAATTGATTCAACATTAATCATCAGTAAACATAAATCATCCTAAAAAAACTATCTATGACTTGAATTAAATTTGTTACTAATGAATATTAGTCATTTATATTTACATAGTACTACCAGGTTACAAAGCCTGAATAAAACCCCCAAGTACTTCCCCTCATTTCGAGAATAGTACCCAGGGTAAAACCTAGAATATTGAGGGCACAAGGCCGATCAACAACAAGGATCAAATTGTAACATCCAGTTCCAATGAGCACATTTTATACCACTGATTTATTCTTTGAGGACACGTGCGAGCAAGTGATCTGGTTAAAACATGATACTTTATGATTAGTTGTTTTGGTTTATGAGTTAAAAATGATGTCATCATTGAGTATTGAAATTTTGATATGTTAATTAATATTGATGTATAACATCGACAGGTATTATGATGAGGTTTCCTGAGTGCACATGAAATGTGACATGATGAGGATGCTGATGGCATCGACATACTTCCTTAGACTCTAGATTGAGTAAGGGAGTGGACTATTGAAGTTGATTATGAGAACTTTTTTTTATTACGCATGTATTATGATGATTCCAGTTATGGATTTCATGTATAAGAGTTATTAATATTATCCTTGTCAGTGGATGCATGCATGGTGACGCTTGCTAATTCAACCCACATATGGAGTAAAGGGGTCATGCCGAGATATTAGATAGATGAGGGAGAGGTATGGCAACATCCCTGTCATAGCCTACTAGCACTCCCGTCATGACCTAAATTGAAGGTTAATGACTAAATTGTTCCCAAGAGGTTCACGATGCCATGAGGGCATATTGAGACAGTCACTCACGAGGATTTCTGAGGAGCACACAATAAGGCAGATTCCTTATTCCTCAATAAGCCCCTAGTCTCACACAAGGTCGACAAGTGGAGTATTGACTCCAAGCGTCAAACAAATTCCAAACTAAGTCAAATGGTGAGTGGAACCCTTCGAGCATGTAGGTGCGTCTTAAAGGGCACCTCACGAATAAATTAATAAGGGAATAAAATATCTAGAAGACCTTAGAAAATAAAATGAGTACTTAGAATTGTTTAGAAGAGAAAAATAAATTATATCAAATTATAGACTGGAAACATAATAAAATCAAAGTCTAAAATGGTTATGTCTAAATGAATTTATATTAAAGGGGCATAAGGAAAATTTTAAACTAAATAAAACTATTTTATGGAGAATTTTTTTTTATGACATGTGCACAATGTGTGCATGAAATAAATAAAAGGAAATAGTTAATTAAAAGAAATTATTGTCATGAGAGAATGGGTTGTCAACATAGAGTTAGAATCCTAAGTCAAACTAGACTCTAAATCCTAACTAAGAGAAGAGTCCTAATCAAACTCCAACTATAAATTAGTTAGGAGACATAATACATGAGAAATTGGGGAACTAAGGGACAACTAAGAGAAAATCTAGGAGCTAATTGTGGATATGGGGAAAAAAACATAATTATTTTTATTAAAAATAAATAAACATGTGCAACCTGAGGGAAGTGTGACATGTGTTGAGGATGAATAATCTCTAATTTAATTATTAAAAAATATTTAATTATGCATGAATTGACAAGTGTCAAGGCAAAATTTCTTATAAAAAGAAGAAAGAGGAAGGAGGTAGGGACCCTATTGTTGGATGACTAAAATACTGACAAATTTTCATGTGACTAGTTTTCTTGTGTGAGTTGGGTTGCAAGCTTGTGCAAGGGGTGGAAGCCTCTCCTTACAACGACAAGCTTGAGCTACAATTTCTGAAATTTTGTGTGTGACCTATTTGCGGCTCGAGGGGATAAGGGGGAAGAAGAGTACCCATAGTATTGGTTGGGAGGTACCTTGTTTAGAAAGAAAGAAAGGACAAGGGACGTTGCACAAGTTTCCAAGTTGAGGATCATCATCCATTTCATTAACGACATGGTCATAGTATTTGGATGTTGTATTCTATTGAGTATTAAAATGATAAACTTTGTATGCTAAAGTATATGGAATACATCTTGATGATTGGTATAATATGTTGTTTATATATATATATATGCTATCTATTGATGGAGATAATCGTATAACTAGCATGTCGTAAGCAATAAATCAGTTAATGTATGAAACTAAATTGGACAACATTATTATCTCCCAAGTAACGATAATGTTTGGTATTAGAAGAAATGACTGCTCTGATTGATCAACGTTTCAACTTTTATTCTCGATTTTATTGATACAACTTGGTGTACCTATAAGAATATTTTTATTTTGTGAGGTTTATCTCTGCTCTATTCTTGCCATAAGTTTCTTGGGATTTTAACTTCCCTGCTCCTGGTTGAGCTTTCCTCACTATGGATGTCATTTTCTGTATGTGTCACCGATTTAGTTTTCCTACACCAAGATATTAAATTATCTTTTTGTGCCCGATTGAATAATTGTGTTCTTTGTCTAGTTCTGAAATTTAACCAGGAGAAACCTCTCAAGGTTGCATAATGACAGAACATCATCATATATTTATTGTTATATTCCGGTTATGGTACCCTTATATGTTCTAGTTATTTATTGTGAAATGGAATATTAAATTGTGTACTATATATATATAGAAGGAATTATGTTGTTACAAGTTTCCTTTTTCCTTGTAAATTGCAGACTGTAAAATTTGATAACAACAAGAAATTAGAGATATTAGGTAAGCCATTCGTGCAAATTCGACTTTAGAATTTGATTTTACAAAGGATCCCAATTGAGAACTGGCATTACATATTGTGCATAAATTACTTGTATGAACATACATTGTATTTAGTTTCCTGTAGCGATTCCAATTTGACATATTTCCCTCTTTATTCAACTCATAATTGGGGTTTTTCTGATTTTACTTCCTCATTTTTAAGTTTGTCAATCTGGGTGTTGAATTTTTGTACTCAGTGTTTTGGATGCAATGGTGAATCGCTCATTTTCAGTTTTCATCTGGGAAATATTAAATCAATCAATGCCCACTTATTATGTCTCGACAAATTAATATAATCTATGCAATTATCCAAGTAATTATCTTTATGTTTTCCTTTAGGTTGTATCTCTTGATGGCCTTCAAATTGTATCTTCCTGAGAGTGATTATATTTATATAGTTTGTATCCAAGCGATTCTCTTACAATTCACAATTAGATATCAAACAAGAAGAGTACTTGCAAATCACATTAAGATCTCAATTGCATACTGTCAGATCCACTTCATATCTCAATCACCTTCCACTTGTCATCAGTTAATGAAAGAATGCAAGCAATTACAAGTGTCATAGTGAAAATAACCAATTATAGAACTTCTGGATAATGAAACTACCCCAAGATTTTACGCCTCTAGTTATGATGTAGAGTAGCTTTGATCCTATATGTTATGATAACCTTTAGGGCGATATGATCTATCAAAAACAGAAATGACTATTGAAGTAATTTCTTGGACATGCATATCAATTCGTGCCAAGTGTTGGATTTTTTAATGACCAAGGAAGCATTCACGGATAACAATCTATCAGTCCAGTCATGCTTTGTTACATTACTTGAGTTATACTGGAGTCTGTGGTAGTTTAGCATGCCCAGTTGACAACTATGAAACCACTGCTTAAAATATTGTATTTAACATGCCTAGACTACATCCGCTAGGAGCCGGTCGATCCCTAAGTGCTATCAGTAGGGTATGACATCTGAGCTTAACCCATGGACATGAACATATTTCCTTACATGACACTTCTTACTTTTTTAAAGTTGGACACTTGTTATTCTATATCAAATGGTTTTTAACTACCAATGCTTGGAGTTGGTATTCCTTCGTGGAATCCATTGGATGACTTGGTTTTACGTATCTGGGTATTGCTAATAGTTTTGTTCTCGTTGCATTAATTATTTATGTTTAGTCCCTTATAAAATATCTGTAAATTGAGTAATATATTTCCCGCAATATTTTCCCTTACCCTAATTTTGAGCTGGCTATATTACCTCATATATACCTAAATACATTTTTTTTATATCGATACACATATACGTATATCTATAATAAACCACAACATATGATTTATTATATTAATGAATTAAAAGGGGCAAAGGAGTAATGAATGATATCAATGATCGATCCTTATGTAAATATTGATTTAATGATTGTATTAATGACTTTTAAATATTAATGACACTGATATTAAGGATTAATATAATGATATTACTATGAATCAAAGTTATTAATTTATTTAATGTTTTATATTAACGATTGTTACATTAATGTCTTGATGTTAGTGGTTTTCTAATGAATTGTAGTGAAGTTTTAATTAAGGTTTTAAAATCAATAATCATAGTAATGATAATTATTAGAAATAATTTAAGATTCACGCCTTGATATAAATCCTTTAATGTGCAAGTTGCACAACCTCAAGAGAAGTAAACAAGGTGAAATTTTTATGTATATAATTGTATTTGTACATAGGTGATATATGTCACTTTATTTACATGTTTGAGTGTGGAATTTAGTTGCGTTATGTTAAGTTACTCTTTTCGTTCATAAAAAAAAATGCTACTTTCACTGTAATCACTTACTTAATAATGTTCAGTAAACCGAAGGGGTGTTACATATGGTATTAGAGTAGGTTCTACTCTGCGACACTGTACTCCTTACGACTTTCAATGCAAATTTTAATTAAAGATGTAATTACTAATATAAATTGATTTTTTTTTTATGCAGGTATCATGGTTAGAGGACAGAGAATGAGTAGACATCAAGGTGCAGGAGGAAGAGGTATACCTCCTCCAAGTACACCCACACCCAAGGGATCTGCTCCATAGGGAGAAGAGCATACTATCGAGTAGGAGCATGTTGCAGCGGGCAATGCCATGGGTATGATGAGGTCTTTTCAAAGGATGTCAGAGGCATTGATAAATATCCTTGATCGATACGAGGGCATAGGATATGCACCCAATGAGGGTTTGCAATGCCCTCCTATAGCTAGTAGTAGTGTTCTTAGAGAACTCAAGAAAGTAAAATTTCCCGAGTTCTAGGGTTCCAGAGACAGTTTATCCATTGAAGCTTGGTTGGAGAATATGGCAATGTGTTTTGCAATGTGAAATTATACCTCCAACATGAAGGTTCACATGGCAGTTTTCCAGCTGAAAGGGAGTGTGCTTTTTTGGTGGAAGACACTCTTACCACAACTGAATATGGTCATTGAAGACGTGTCATGGGAATTGTTCGAGGAACTATTACGGGAGAGGTACCTATCTGATGAGTCCATTGAGTGCCAACTTGATGAATTCAATTCTTTATGATAGGGTAGTCATAAAATACCTGAGTATGAGGCTATATTTATGGAGTTTCTCAACTATGGTCTGCACATGAACACTAAAATTTAAAGGTGAATAAGTTTGTGTTTGGTCTCAACTACAATATTCGTGCTAAGGTAAGGATTTTGATGCCTCAAACTTTTCACAATGAAGTACATAAGAATTTTATCGCTGAATAAGAGTTGAACATTGGGGGTTAGGGCAGGACTCATTCCAGGCAGACAAGACAAATGCCACTTAGAGCACCGCAGCAGGAGACACCCATTAGATAGACTATTGGGAATTGTGATACACCCATAGGACATGTATTTTCTACACCGCACAGACATGCCACAGACCAAAGGACTCCATATAGAGCACCACCGCAATGACCTCAACAACAACAGTTTATATCTATTCCGCATAATAGATCAGGACCTCAGGACCCTAGAACAACATATTCTCCCTCTGGAACAAGGATCACCAACCCTAAGAATGGATGTTGTACTTGTGGAGAGCCCCACTATCAAAGAGATTGTCTTATAAAAAATGTGAGAACTACTGGATCAACATGACAGATGATAGTAGGAGATCTCGGAAAGGCCCATAGGGTTCATGCAGCGGTGAATAAACGCAAGGATGAGCATCAATCTACAGTGCTCAAGACTTCAGATATGATATCAGATCAACAATTTAGTATTTTGTTAGATCCAGGAGCTAATGAAAGTTTTATATATAATGTTTCTCTCAAAATAATTAAGGTGAAGGAAGTCAAACAATATGAGTTTAGATATGTAGAATTGGCATCTGGTGCCAAGCAAAAAGTTGGAGGGAAGGTTAAAGATTGCATTATTAATTTGGGTGAATTTGTCGCAAGTGTAAACCTATTTGTCATGACCTTGGGATCCTATGACGTTGTGATTGTAATGGATTCATTAGAATCTCACAATGTGATACTTAACCGTAAGATGAAAAGATTAAGCTTAATTGATGATTTGGGACAGAATAGAGTAATTGTAGGAAGAAACCAAGGAGTGTTGCTAAGATTTATTACTTCCCTACAATTGAAGAAGAATATGCACAAGGGATGTAAGTTGTATTCCATTTTAGCTCTTAATGAAAAGGGTGACACAGAAGGATTGGAAGACTTTCCAGTAGTATTAGATTTTTCTAATGTTTTTCTTGAGGAACTACGGGGTTTATCGTCGAAAAGAGAATTGAAATTTACTATAGATATAAACCTGGAACATAACCAATTGCAAGAACGCCATATCAGATGTCGAAACCTAAATTACAAGAGTTAAAGATGCAAATGAAGGAGTTATTAGATTTGGGACTTATATTTGTATTGCCATGGGGTGCACCAATGATTTTTGTAAGAAAAATAGATGAATCGTGGAGGCTTTGCATTGACTATCATCAATTAAACAAATCCACGATAAAGAATCAATACTCGTTACCGAGAATTGATGATTTATTTGATCAAATGAAGAGGGAGAAAATATTTTCTAATATTGATTTGAGATCAAGGTATCACCGGTTGCGAATCAAAGAGGGAAGACATTCCTAAAATAACGTTTAAGACAAGATTTGGACATTACAAATTTACTGTATTACCGTTTGGATTGGAAAATTCCCCTGGTGTATTCATGAGTTTAATGAGTGGGCTATTCCGCGAATACTTGGACAAGTTTGTATAGGTATTTATTGAAGATATATTAATTTAATCTTGGACAAAAGAGGAGCACGACGAACATATGAGATTAGTTTTTTAGTGTTTAAGAGCAAACACGTTGTACATAAAGTTATCAAAGTGTTCTTTTTATTAGACAGAGATTCACTATTTGGGACACATTATTTCTAGAGAAGGTATCACTGTGGATCTAACGAAGGTAGAGGCTATTATGGAATGTCGAGCACTGATGAACATGAAAGAGTTACATATTTTTATGGGATTAGCTGGTTACTATCGACGTTTCATCGAAGGTTTTTCAAAAATTGCAAATCCAATTATGGAATTGCAAAAGAAGAATAAAAAATTTGTATGGTCAGAGAAATGCGTTGAAGCATTTCAAAATATTAAGGAATTATTAACAACAACACTGATATTGAAAGTTCCGGATATGGACAAGGATTTATTAGTCTGTACTAACGCATCCAAGGAAGGATTGGGTGGAGTATTAATGCAAGAAGGTCAATTTATCACATATATTTCAAGGAAACTAAGAAGGCATGAATAGAATTACGCAACACACGATTTGGAATTATTAGTGATTGTTTATGCCTTATGATTTTGGAGACATTACCTTATTGGATGGAAGTTCGAGTTTAAATCTGACTGTAGTGGATTGCAACACATTTTCACACAGATTGACTTGAATGCACAACAAAGACGTTGGTCAAAATTTTTAAGTGAGTATGATTTTTAAATCACGTACATTAAAGGAACAATCAACAGAGTAGCAAATGCGTTGAGTCAGGGACCATGCATTTTCTCAGTAATACCCTTGGAGACGAATCTTCGAGAAAATATTTTGGCATTACAGATTGATGACGACTGGTACAAGGAAGTAAAATAAAATATCATACAAGATACCATGATGATACCTAGATATGAGGGTTATTATTTGGACAATGACAGACTACTAAGATAAAATGGCATAATTTATGTACCACCAAATGACGAATAGAGAAATTTTATTTTAAATGAATCTCATCGAACAATGTATATGGACCATCCAAGAGTCACGAAAATGAAGGCAGATCTTAAACCACTATTCTTTTGGAAAGGAATGAAATATGATATAGAAAACTATGTGGCGAGATGTCTTGAATGTCAGCAATTGAAAGATGAAAATAGGCATCCATCGAGATTATTACAATCATATGCGATTCCTAAATCGAAATGGGAAGTTATATTGATGGATTTTATTATTGGATTTCCATTGACGACAAGGAGACACAATTCTATTTTTGTAATTGTCGACATTTTGATGAAGAGTGCACATTTTATCCCAATTTGTATGACATATCAAGCACCTGACTTAGCTAGAATTTTTGTTAATGAAATTTTGAGATTGCATGGTGTGTCGAGGAAGATAACATATGATCGAGGATCGATATTCACATGATGTTTTTGGACTGGTTTCCAAGAGGCTTTTGGAACACAATTAAATTTTAGTACAACATATCTCCCGGAAATTGATCGAAAAATGGAAAGAAAGAATCAAATTCTAGAAGATATGCTTTGAATGTATGTGATGGATCAACATAATCAATGGGAATAATTTTTACCATTGGTAGAATTTGCATACAATAACAGTTATCAGAGTTTGATAAATATGACACCTTTTGAGTTTTTATACAGACGGCCATGTCAGACACCTTTGAGTTGGGATCGACTAGAGGATAGGTTCCTGGTGGGACCAGAAATGATTAAGGAAATGGAAGATCAGATGTGAACCATAAGCAAAAATATTAAGGAAGTGCAAGACCAACACAATAGTTATGCAGATGTTGTTGGATTACTGAGAGGGGGGGTGAATCAGTAATAGAGAAATTTAATCCTTTTTAACCATATAATCCAAGTGTTATATCAATGTAGCATTATCATCTAATAACCGTAGAGTAAATAAGAAATGAACAAATGAAAAATAATACACATACATAGTACACCAGTGTTTTACGTGGAAACCCAAAGCGGAAGAAAACCATAGAATGCTTTTTCTTATATGTCTTGAAGAATTACATTCATCGGAAGCACCAAATTTTTTTGTTTTCCAGCTGCAATTGGAAGGAGGCCCCAACCCCCTTGTTTCTCAGGCTACAACCTGAAGGAAGCTCCAACTCCCCTATTCTCTGGCTACAACCAAAAGGAGGTTACAACCCCCTATGTTCTCCAGCTACAACCGGAAGGTGGCTACAACCACCTGTCCTTTCCGCATCTAACCGCCCTGAAGTAGAAGTATAATGATGGAACCAATGTCACACTATCACTGTGAGATATACCGCTATAAACCTGTACCAATAAACCTGAACCATGCATCAACCTGTACCTCAACCTGAAATCAACCTATACCATAAAAAAGTGCATCAACCATGTACCAACCTCTACCAAACAACCTATAATCAAACTATACCATAAACAAGTGCATCCAACCATGTACCAAGTATGTACCAATCGTGTGTCAACTACTCATCAACTATGACTCATCAATATGTACCAACATCATCAACTATACTCCTCATGTATGTGCCAACTCATCAACTACTTGTCTCAACCATGTACCTTAACCAAAATCCCTCATCAATTTCATCATCAAAATATGATTTGTAACTCTGTAATAGACCTAGTGTATATGACTAGATACCTGCAAACCTTCCTTAACTTTAAAAACAAGAGACTAGCATTTTCATCAAACTTTTCTTTAGTCTCACATTACTAGTTTTGGATTAGTAAACAACCCTAACTTTAAATAATCATAAATATGCACCTGTAATGAATAAATATCTGAAAATGATATATAATGTTCTTCAGTTTGTTTTATGCAATTCCTCCATGTGTCACTACTTGGAATTTCTCAGAAAAAGGAGTTATAGCAAAAATGGCATACCTTGCTGAATTCTGTCTTATTCTAGAGAGCAACCTTGTAGAGTGTGCCCTGCACGGAATATTTGTTTAATCGATATGAAAATGTTACATAGCATAATAAATATTTTATTTTGACCAACACATTTTGTCTTACTAAATTTGGATCTATTATGAATAAGTTAAGACATTTTTACCCGAAACACCTGTTTTAGACTAGTTTCAGGACTAGCCACAAACCCTATTTTCCAC
>SNQJ01S0168274.1:0-20769 GCA_010110895.2 Picea sitchensis
TGAATCATAACCTGAAGGTTGTCCTCGCAACATGTACAACCTATCCACTCGATCACCAATCAGTTGTAGTTCAATTATGTCCACTCCCTCCCTATAGATAAATACATTTCCTCTCTTGAACAATGTACAATATCCAACATCCTCCAAGGTTGAGACTGAGAGCAAGTTAACCCTCAACCCTGGAACAAAGAGAACTCCATCAAGCTCCACGAATCCTCCATACTCAAGTCAGAATCTAACCCTTCCAACTCCATGTACAGCTCGTGCCATACCACCTTCACTCTCCACCAGTCGTTCAATAATTGTCTTTGTGATAATAAGGAATACTCGCCAAATTCTCATCATGTGATAAGAGACTCCACTATCAACAATCCATCTGTTATCACCCCCAAATCCTCCACTACTGGCATTGGATACTAGAGTAACCAAAGAAAATTCCTTATGAAACTCGGAAGGAAAATCATCCATGGTTGTTGTAGCAGTTGTATCAGGCCCCTCATTTTCCTTCTTCTTCTTCATCCTCTCAATACACTGAGAAGCAGGGTGCCCCAATTGGTTACAATAGTAACATCTGACTTTACTCAAGTCCCTCCTGGAACTTCCTTTCTTCTTCCCCTTACCCTTTGCAGTAAGAGAAACATCTTCATCGGCTCCATCTTTCTTCTATCCACTGCTCTGAGATCCTTCTTGAATCTCCTCCTAAGTGAAATCGTCCAATATTCTTCTCCAATCTGGAAGATTCTCACGACCCACCACACACTTCACGAAGACTTTCCATTCCTTAGTGAATCCTTTCAAGGATATCCTCACCAACTCTGAATCTGATATGGCCTCACCAACTACAACCAGCTCATCTTTCACTTGAGTTACCCGGGTAAGATAAGAAGCCACACTCTCACCTTTACCCATATTGGTATCATGCATTTTATCCTTCAAGGCTATCTTCTGGTTTCATTATTTGACTCGTATAAATTTTCCAGTTCATCCCATATCTCTTTGGTTGTCTTCTTCTTAGCCAAGTGTGGGATAAGGTGATCCTTCACCCCATCCAGAATAAGACTATGATATTTGGCCTACTTTACTTCATGTAAATCCAAAGGTATAGGGTCTATTGATGGAATAATAACTATGGTGCTGACAAAGATCCAAATTTTGTTCTCCCTTATAATAATCGGCATCCTAACTTTCCATTGCAAATAGTTGGAAATCCCATCCAACCGATCCTCATACATGATGCAAACAACCATCTCCCTATCAATTGTTCAATGGAAAACAAACAATCAAGGTTCCTGCTTAAAACCTTGCCTAAAAATCCCACTTCTCATTGTAACTCAGAGCCCAAGCTCTTATACCATGTATAAATTTAATGACAAAATCAACATGCACAGTTATGTCATACACTTAGCAACCTAGAGATAAATGTCCTCTATGAACTCTGAAATGTATAAACCTACATTCACAAAAAATTATGAGCATAAATACACATTACCAAGCACTTTTGCAGCGGAATAAACAGAATGAACAATAATTATACATCCATGTAATACTCATAAATTTAGGCAACCAGCCAGGGAAAACCCCAATGTGGGGAAACCCAAAGAGAGAGAGATTGTATTATCTTCAGGAAAGATATATCAGCAGCAAGATTACATTTACAGCCAAGAAAAAACCACTTACAACACCCAAATCGTCCCTCCAAAAATATGCCTTCAAAAATGTGTCAAGTTCGTACTGTTGTACGGCCCACCTAGAAAAACATCACCTCAAAAATCGTCCCAATCGGTTGTTGTACAGACTGTTCTATACGAATACCCTTCAACGAAAAATATCCTCAAGCTGCCTCAATTTTTGTGTCGTCATTGCCTCGAAAAATGTGCCTACTTATCTGTTGTACGGACTATATGGATCCGTACAATACGGCCTTCCTCACAGCAATAAATTTTAGCACACTCAAAACAGAGTTTTTTCTTGGGAAATGTGCCCAACTTGTTTCCCTTTCCTCTCTCAAGGTATCTCAAAAATCTCTCAATCTCTTATTCTCATCGTTATGTCTTGCACACTACCCAATGCATTCTCTTATAATTCAAAAATTATTTTTCACCTTCCAAGTGTATTTTCACCTTCCCCATCCCTAAATCCAAAGGCCAAGATCTAATATTGCCTTTACATGATCAAGGGACATGATTCATTCCCTCCAAAATAAATCACTTAAATATTAAAGTACAATTTCACTTTATAACATAAGTGCACTTTATGAAATAAAGTCACTTTAATATTAGAAGGTACACTTCATTAAAAAATCATTTTAATAAAAGAACCACTTTATCACAACTTTATAAAAACCCATTACAAAGTCAAGTGTCTAGTAGTGTAAGTACAAGGTTACTTCCGCATACAAGACAAACATGTGGAGTACCTCTTGGGATATAAAAGCTAACAATGAGGGGGAACATTTAGGAGATATGAAAGTGAATGATGTCAACTATGTCCTTTGATCCACTAGCATGTCAAGTCAGAGGGAGGCATTGATGGTGGGAATAATGGGCATGAAGGGAGGGTTATAATAGAGAATGATTAAGATGAAGGTGCAAGGGATCTTGATGATGGGATGACGGAGAGGGAAGGGGAGGAATGGGAGCTAGGAGGGCCACCATAATTGGGGGACTAGGGTTTTTAGATTTCCATATAGCTCTAGGGATCATATATCTTCTCACAAAAATATGACATCATTTATGATGATTATTTATAAAAAAAATGTGACATTATATTTGCTAGCTTTTGACATTTATGGATTTAATTGTCACAATTCATGTTATTAAATCATTGCCTATGTAGTAATCTTAGAAGCCTTTCCTAGGGAATAGAATCATTATTTTTTATGTTCTTAGAAATTAGATCACATTGTATTATATTGTACTACTTAATTTTGTTTAACATAGACTCAAATTAAAAAGTCTTTCAATAAAATATAACCCAAATTCTTCATATTATGAAAACTATAAAGTCCTCTTGGAAATTGTAAATTTATATAAAATTTCAATTGTGTAAGTGTGATTATGACCTTAATATTAACTATGGGTTAGGAAAATTTCAAAATTCAATTGTCTCATTTTCACATAAGTGTTTCAAATATTCTTATGTAATTTTCCTACATAATTTGTCATGATCCTATTTTAAACTTAGTAGGTGTTAATATTATCTTAATATTGGCTCTGGAATAGGACTTTCCAAATTCAATTAAATTTTTTTATTAACCGAAACTTGTACTTTTCTATTATAAAATACTACAAAAAATTGCAACAAAGAGAACATACAAAGAGGAGTTGAGGTGTTGATTACATATCAAAATCAAAGAGGTTATCCATCAATACATATAATTCTTGGAATCTCTTGGAATATACTAAGTTCATCTCAAAATGATGCTTATAATATCTACATAATAGTTTTAAGATCTTGACTATTTTGAAAAACAAAAACCAAAATTGGAACTAGTAGAGAGAAAAGACTTCATCCTAAAAGGTTGTCTTCAGCTTCTGAACCTCTGAATTGGGGAGGAGGCTTGGTTAAACTATCCATAATTTATTGTAGTGTAAGTTATGGAACAACTAAGGAAGTTGTAACAATAGGGATACTATGCCCCTGTTCGGTCATGTTAGTAAGAGTTTTCTTGAGAGTATCCAATTTGGCCTCCAAAGTTGAAATATGTATTTTATAGGTTAACGGAATACTCATGAACAATTCCTCGTGAGAAATGAAAGTTTCTCCTTGAGCTTTCAATTTTCCTTGCAGTTCCTCCAATGCTAAGTCATGTTTCTTAAGATTCCTACAAGTTTCCCTCAACTCAGAGTAATCCATATCCTAGAGTAGGAAGAACATAAACCTAATAGAAACAACAAAGGGATTTCCAAGAGAAAACTTGTTATAGATATGGGCCTTCCATCTAAAAAGTTTGGGAAGCCAAGAAATGAGACCACAAACCAAATAAACTCCTAGGTTGAAGAAAATCCACCCATCACACTGCTATGAATAGGTAGCCACCATTAAAAGATAAAACACATATAGAGGGATACCAATTAAACCATTACCAATAAATTGAAGGGGCCAAAGACTGTCAGGATTGATGTCAATATAACATAGAGGGACAACCATAAATATCCCACACTATTCCATCTCCCATTGTTGCAATAATTTTTTAAGGTTCCATACAAGAGGGTAGCATGTGGGAGATAATGGAGGGTCTCACCTCAACCTCCTCTTTAAGTGAATCTATAACCACTTCCATGCAAACGAACCTTTCTATTGTTGTGCCAAATGTCATGAATTTTCATTCATGGATATATTCTAAAGTGGCCTATTGATTAATGACTAAGGTCCGAATTTTTTGAGATGTGGCTTGGGAAGCTATCCTATCAACTTCAAAATTATTGCTTCACATAATATGAAAAAAATTGATATGAAAGAAGTAGGAGATGAAATGCATGATCTATCTCAGTGTCGAGCCTAACCTAACATTCATAGAATTAGACCCTTTAATCAAATACCTTATGATTATTAGTGAATCCCCTAACAAAGACAAGTTTTGTATGTTGTGTGCTTTAGCAATTTTCAATCCTTGGGATAATCCATAGGATTTAGCTAAATTATTGCAAAAAATACCTAGTCTCCATGAATGAGCAACTACAAATTTTCCTTCAGGGTTATAGATAACCCCCCCCCCTGCACCTGTCGCCCCACAAATTCAATTCAATTTTCACATAAGTGATTCAAATATGTTCATGTAATTTTCCCAATGTACTAATTTGTTATGATCTTATTGGGTTATATGAAGTGTCAATTAACTCTCACTTATCTTTTAAGTAGGTTGATTTCCATGACAAACTACTATTACATATACATTTAACTCCTTATATATCATTTTAAATCCATAACATAGTATCCAAGTTTGAAATTATTTGTAGGTAAGGGATTCATATGTCATAAAACCAAGCAGTAGGATTTCCTCATTTTTTCTCTCTCCTTCTATTAAGCAAAGGATTCACATAGCAAATTTGAACTTTGAGATAAAACAATATCAATGGTTTCAATGGGTAGTTAAAATGAAAACCCATTCTTATCATTATACTTGGGGTTTATTTTCAAGAGCCATAGAAGCACAATATGGGAAATCTTGGGAACAAGACTACTTCAGTCAATTGAGAAGAATCAAGCACTTAGGTGATATTGAAGATTATAATTCTGAATTTCAAGTATTGCCCACAAGGGTGGATAACATAATTGATGAACATTTGTTGGAAGCTTACATGTGTGGATTAAAATAAGACATTAAACATGAGCTTTTCCTAAAACATCTTGAAACTATTATGGAAGCTATGTAATTTTCTCTTTGTATACAATCCAAGAATAAGGCTACACACAAGTCTACCATTGGATCATATGCAGGAAGTAGAGATCATTTGCGGTTCATAAGACAACCTTACCTCAACCTGCTTGAATATCAGAGAAAGAAATGGAGGAAAGAATAGAAAAAGGACTATGCTTTAGTTGTAACAACAAATGGTCAAAAGGTCATAAATGCCAAGAAACAAAATTGTTCACCTTGGAAAATAATGATGAAGAGGAAGTGGAGGCATATACACAAAGAAATGAGGAAGAACTTGCAACTTAAAAGAGCGAGAAATACTGGAAAAAAATTGTGCACAAAATTGATTCATACGGGTGTGAAATATCTATTCATGCATCAATAGGGTTGTCAACACCTCAAAGCCTGAAGAGTATAGGTTCAATTAAGAAGAAAAAATTTGTAGTGTTCATTAACTCGGGTAGTAACCATAACTTCATTGATAAAAGATTAGTGGAGCGCCTCAATTGTTTTGTATATCCAGTGGCAAATGTTCAAGTTTTGGTTTCTAATGGAGGGAGAATTGTTTTTGTGGGAAAATTCCACAACATTAAAATAAGTATGGGAGAATATAATTTGGAAATCCCATTGTATGCCATTCCCATTGGAAGTGTATATGTTGTTCTATGGATTCAATGGTTGAGAACATTAGGTACAATTTCTACAAACTATAACGAATTATTCATGACATTGGAATTGGAAGGAATTCAATATGAACTCAAGGGGTAAAAATATGGACCTTCTCAAGTCATCGGCTCTCATAAAATGGAAAATCTCCTAAAAAAGGGTAGCAAGGGGGTTGTGGTTAAACTTTATTCTATGGAAGTTAAGTAGGAATATGAAAATATTCTAGAGGAATGAAGAGGCACATTGGAAAAGCACTATAGGGTCTTGCAAGAAATTCCTGAAGTTCTACCTCCATCTAGAGATTATGAACATCAAATAGAGCTAATATCGGGAAGTACTCTTCCTAATAAAAGGCCTTATAGATATCCTCATCAAAAAAACGGGGATATTGAGAAAATGGTACAACACATGCTAGATTCATGTATTATTCAACCTAGTAGGAGTTCATTTTCAGCTCCAATAGGGATGGTGAGAAAAAATATATATTTCTTGGAGGATGTGTCCTAATTATAGAGATCTAAACAAAATAACCATTAAGGATAAATTCCATATCCCAAATATTGATGAGCTATTAGATTAGTTTCATGGAGTGGCTTATTTTACAAAGCTTGATCTCAAATCAGGATACCATCATACCATATTAAAAAAAGAAGACACTATGAGTTCTTGGTCATTACTTTTGGGTTGACTAATGCTCCTTCTACTTTTCAAAGCCTTGTGAACAAACATTTTTTACCCCATATTAGAAAATTTGTGTTGGTTTTCTTTGATGGCATACCTGTATATAGCAAATCATGGGAATACCACATTAAACAAGTGGATAAAGTTTTTCAAATTCTCGAGAACAATTAATTGTATGTAAAAAGATCCAAATGTACTTTTTGGAAACAAGAAGTAGAGTATTTGGGTCATATTGTTTCAAAGGAAGGAATTAAGGTGGACCCTCAAAAGATCTAAGCTATTACAAAATGGAATATTCCTAAGAACATAAGAGTCTTATAGGATTGTTGGGACTTACATGATATTATCGAAAATTTGTTAAGAATCATGCATGCATTGCAGACCCACTCACATCTCTCTTGAATAAAAATTCATTTCTAAGGAAAGATAAGGCTACTTTGGCATTCTCCCTCTTAAATGATGCCATGTCTTCTACACCAATATTGGAAACACCTGATTTTGGTAAAACATTCATTGTATAATGTGATGCATCAGGACTAGGAATTGAAGTTGTATTGACACAAGAAGGGAGACCGATGGCTTTTGAAAGAAAACAATTCAAGGGAAAAAATTTAGTGAAATATACATATGAAAAACAAATGGAAGCACTCTTACGTGCAACAAAAAATGGTGACAATATCTCATTGGGAGGCACTTTAAAGTCAAGATAAACCATGATAGCCTAAATTACTTTTTGGAGAAAATAGTGTCATCATAAGAGCAATAAAAATGGGTAGAAAAAATGTGAGGGATTGATTTTGAAATAATCTACAAAAAGATGAAGGACAATGTACTAGCAAATGCTCTTTCTAGAATAGAAGAAGCCTCAAACTTATATTCTATTACATCTTATAATTCTATGTGGATGGAAGAATCTTGCCATGAATGGGAAAATGACAACAGTACTAAAAAAATACAATGTATAAAGAAAGGGATGAACTCTATGGAACATTGGGAGTATAAGGGAGATATACTTTGTTATGAGGGTAGAATATTTTTATTTTTTCAATAAAAGTTGAAGCATCAAATGTTAAGGGAGCCCCATGACTCTCCGATGGCATGACATCCAAGGTTCCTTAAAACATATCAAAGGATCAAAAATTATTTTGGGGGGGAAGGAATAAAGAAAGATATTCAAAAATTTGTAAGAGGGAGCCCCATGACTCTCCGATGGCATGACATCCAAGGTTCCTTAAAACATATCAAAGGATCAAAAATTATTTTTGGGGGGAAGGAATGAAGAAAGATATTCAAAAATTTGTAAGAGAATGTCAGGTTTGCCAAAGAAATAAAGCAGAGATGGTAAAATCTATAGGGTTACTTCATCAATTGCACATACCTAATCAAATATGTGAATAGATATCAATGGACTTCATTATAGGGTTACCAAAATCTGAAGGTAAAGATGCCATTTTTATGGTCGTTGATAGAATCACAAAATATGCACATTTTTGTCGAATTCAAAGTACATATACAACAACCCAAGTGGCAGAAGTGTTCATGAAGGAAATTCATAGACTTCATGGTCTTCCTAAAGTAATAGTAAGTGCAAAAATCCAAAATTCATAGGAAAATTTTCGAAAGAATTATGGAAGATGAGTGGAACAACTCTACCTATGAGTTCAACATATCATCCACAAACATATAGTCAAACATAAATAGTTAACAAATGTTTAGAGGGTTATGTACGATGTTATTCTTCAAACAAGAAATCTCAATGGATGAAGTGGCTTCCTTTGGTAGAATGGTGGTACAATACTACTTATCACACATATACTAAAATGTCCCCATTTGAGGCCCTTTATGGAAATCCAACTCTATCTCATACTTGTTGCAAGATAAGTCCAAATTATAGGCAATAGAGTCACATATGAAGAAGATTAAAGAAACTTTGAAATTTTTTAAGGAAAACCTTCAAACGGCACAAAACAAGATGAAACAACAAGCATATCAACATCGAAGTGAAATATAATTTGAGGGTGATTGGGTATTTTTTAGACTATAACCTTATAAACAATCCACAATCAAGAAAAAGAAGAATCGGAAATTGGCTAAAAGTATTTATGGACCCTACAAGATTGTTCATAGGATCAGACAAGTGGTGTATGAGTTATATTTTCCTTCTTATCGCATTCATAATGTTTTTCATGTATCTTTCCTAAGGAAGGTTTTGGGACAAACTATGCCAGTGCAAATAGAAGTTCCATAATTAGATGAAGAAGGGAAGTTGATTCTTGAACCAGAAAAAGTTATAGATTAGTGTTATCTATCTCTTTGGAATAGAACCATTATGGAGTACCTAATCAAGTGGAAGAATATTCTTCTAGAAGAAGCTACATTGTAAAATGAGAAATTTGTAAAGAAACATCCTCAATTACAAGCTTTGAGKGAAAATGTTTTGTAAAGACGGGGGATATGTTAAGGACCTTGGGCCCCTATGTTAAGGCCCTAATAAGCATTCATTATTAGTTTATTTTTTATATTAGTAGGTCTACTAGAACCCTTTGTACCCTTTCATTATAATTGTACCCGTTGTACTAGAACCCTTTGTACCCTTTCATTATAATTGTACCCTTTGTCTCCTATATATATACCAAGGAGACCTAATCTTAGGATCATCATATATTTTCTTTTAAATTGGATATATTGTAAAAGGAGGTTTTCCCTTCGAAGTGAACTGTAATCATTGATTTTTATCATTTTCAAGGTGTTTGGTTCATAACACAACCCACTCACCTTGGCCGCCCACCCCCTTCATTTTTTTTCCATTTTTTTTTATTTTGTTCAAAATGATACCAATTGTTTAGGTCATGTTTTCAAAATTGTTTCAACAATAAGCCCAGAAAAGAAAAAAGTGTTATTGGTATAACCTTTTTTCAATTCAGGGGGTGTATTTTATGATGTTGGTTTAAATGGTGTCGATTGTCAAAGCCATGGTTTCAAACAAGTTGTAATTTCAACACCGAAGAAAAACTGGGTGATAATAATAGCACCACTTTTCATTCAGGGATTGATTTTAAGGTTTTTGTTTGCAATGGTATTGGTTGTTAAGGCCATGGTTGCAAAAGGATGTAATTTTAACTCCAAAAAAAATGAGGGATGACTCTATAAGTGCCATTTTTCCATTAGAGAGCTTATTTTAAGCTTTTCTTCACAACATTAAGGGGATTTAAGGTTGTGATCGCAAAAGGTTGCAATTTTAACCCTAAAAAAAGGAGATGATTCTAAGAGTACCATTTTTTATTCAAGGTAAAAATAACCTATAAAATAAATCTCTAAAGAAACAAGAACTCTAAAATGTTCTCATCTACTAGGTAACATAGTTTAGCATCATTAAAGTGTCATTATGTTGTATTCAATAAAAAAACTACACATTATGAAATTGTTGTCATGTTTGCAAAAAAAAAACACCATTCTTCTAGGGAGTTCCAATTAATCATTGATGAGAGTGTGGTCTACATAACTTGATATGAGGAATAATAAGGTCACTATGAAGGGAACGATAGAAACTAATGTGAAGAATCATAAAGTAAATATTAAGGGAATGATATAGAAAAATAGGTTGCAAACATATATTTATGTATTTTGGTAAACATGCATCCTCCCTAAATCCTCCTCTCTTTAAAGTTCTAGCTAATATACTACATTGAAGAGGAAAAAACACCATTCAAGATGCTAATAAGTACTTAGTGTTGTCATATACTAATTTGTAAATGGTAGGAATATGTCATGTATGTTTATTCAACGTGAATCCTCTACAAAAATAGATTTTTTTCTCTACTCTTGGCTCAATCCTAAGTGAAAATATTTCCTTGCCCCTAATCACTAGTAGGCATGAAATACTGGTTTTTGTATTACATGCAATTTAACTTCTATGTTTGTTGTCTACGAGGCTTGGAAATGCCTAGGCCAATTTCAAAAATGGAATAAAAATTCACTCTATCAATGTCAAAGATATATGCTATATCCATCAATTGATATCTCTACCTATACACAAGCATTCTATGAACAATTTTTCAATTGAATGGATGGATATGGAGGTGGCTAATCAAATGTACCAAAACATGTTAAATAAAATCCATGTCCAATGTTCAAGCTACTACCAATTTGCATGCTAGAATATAATGACACTCTCTACCATGTTTGTTTTGGATCCATTTCAGATCATATATCACCTAGCCTCGATGTATGCCCTCTATCATCCAATTTTTATGTTTAATACATCTAGTTCACTTTCCTTGTTGGCTAGTCCCAAATTTTGAATTTGCTCCTTCACCCATGTGTTTGTGCACTATGCAAGCCATTAATCATGAAATTTTGCAACGAGTGGAACATATGTCAAGTTTGAACTTCTAAACAATTGTATATCTTTGTGTCATTTTTTCGCATTTCATCAGACATCACCACCCATTTCCTTGTAACCTCCATATTGAAAAAAATTAATTTATTCAATTTATCCCATTCATCCTTATCTACAATGTCAATGAGCACTTAATATCATTCATTTTTACAAGGAAACAATTATTCCTTAAATAACACAATTATAACCATATATATTGTTAGTACCATATTTGTTCATGTCATTGATTTGAAGGTTAATCATGGTTATAAGGTCGATATTTAGCAAGTTGAAGGAAGAAGTCGATCTTTAGGAGCCTCTGAGTGGTAAAGATTCAATTTATATCGAATTGGATTGAAGAAATGGTGAGAAATCATACTTTGTTTATGCCTAAGGAAAGTTTTTAGGCCCTTGGGTGCTTATCAAAGATCCAAAAGGAATTTTTTATGTGTGAAAGGGGCCTAAGTCTATTGGTCAGGGAGCTTATCACAATATAGTGACTTAAAAGAGAAACTTTAACAGTTTTTTGGACCCCAAAAGATCGACACCTCAGATCGCATCGTTTGCCCGAGGTTTTAAATCAACAGTCATCGGAGTTCTCTTTTTGAAGTCATGTTTGAACCTGATCCGTCAACACTTTGAATGGGAACCTCTGAAGTACGGTCTATATGTTCTTTCATACCTCTTATAAGGGAGACTAATCAATGGCCCAGATCTCATCACACCATCAATCACGCTTAGAGATATCGACAGTACAGATTTGATCCATGCCCCTAGGGTGTCGAATTAGCATTACATGTGGCCTATCAATAGAGCATTGTCAGGGTCAACTAGCGACTACCACATGGACATGTGGAACCCATCGGATGCACATGTCAAAACATATCGAAATAAAGTGACATGTGTCATACATTCCTACCACATCAACACTAGTGTCGACCTGTTAGAAAGCTCCATGTGTCCATAATGATGTCGGCATGATAGTATTTTCCTTAGAAATTTTGGGGTTCATGGTCAATTTGAATCGACACCTCTCATGCATTTATAGTTCCTCCGATGGATCAACAATTGTCTTATTTCCCTATTCAAAGTCTCGTTTGAACCTGATCCTTCATCACTATGAATGAAGCACCTACGAAGGATGGTCCATATCTAATTTCAAACCTTTTTCAAGTGGGTCCAATCAAAAGTCCATATCTACTCTCAGGTATCAAATCCTCTCGGTCAGGTGTCACATCAGCCTACCAGTAGAACATTTTCAAAACCAAATGGAGAATTCCATGTGGATAGGTGGAACCTACCAGATACATAGGATGAAATATCAAAAGTGGGTGGTATGTGTCACGCTTTCCTGCCACCTCAGTAAACGAGTGGACCAATGAAAATCCACCACATGTCATGATGACATCAGCATGATGATCTTTTCCTTAGCTGATTTTGGGTTCTTGGTCGAGCCAGATCGACAGCTCTCATGCATCGTCGAACTTCCCCTGGAAAATCTAGATTGACAGTTCAAATTTGTCTTCACTGTTCTCTTGTCGAAGTCTCATTTAAACCTGATCCTTCAGCAATTTGAATGGGAAGATCCAATCAATGGTCTAGATATGATATTTTATGTAGCTCCATATCGACGGTCATTGGAGTTCCTTCATCGAAGTTCCTCATGGGTCCTGGCTCCAGATAGCCCTGATGGGAACACCTACAAAGGATGGTATAGATTTGGTAAAGGAAAGCTAGATCAACGGCCCAAGGCCCATCGTTGTTTTTTCTCATGTACAAAGTAACGAAAAATGCAATCATGTCCCCGGTGATGTATGCATGAAGTCAATGTCAGTGGGGCACCTATCAGGCCAACCAACGACTACCACATGAACACGTGGAACCAACCAAAGGCACCTAAAATCATATCAAATATGGGTAACATGTTTCCTATCATCCATGCCACATCAGTATCAGCGTAGACCAGTATAATTCCACCACGTGCCCAAGGTGACATCATCATAACCTTGTTAATGCCTTAGTTGATTGTGGATTTTAGTTGAGCCTAGATAAATGGATCTCCTAGTTTTGGTGAAATATTAACGGTGGAGATCATGGTGGGTGTCGTCGTCAGCGAAAAGTAGAGAAATATCCCTAAAGCGAGTTGTGTTATTTTGTCGATGATGACGACGATAAAGAAAAGGAAAGTTTCAATCAATTAATGGCCCATATTTTATCACAGTTATACCTCGATCACCGACGCCTCAATCATTGATAGACATAGCACTGGAGCTACCTTCCAATGAGGTGAAGTCCCGAGCCAAAATATCAACAGCTGTGATTGTTTTCTAAGCTCTATCTAACAGTGGTTGAGTCTCAAAATTTCGTCATTTTTTATCCCGTCACCCAACCAGCAGAAAAATCGATTGCAAGGACTAATTGGGGGAAATAATGAAGCAGTTTCCTTACAAGATAATTTCCATTCCTTCCACAATATGCTCATAACAAAATTCCAGCACGTAAAGGGAATTTTTACGATTTTACCAAGGGGAAACCATTCAATAATCAAGAAGCGGTAAACCATTTGAAGAAGCTCGAAGAGGTTTCAAGAAACAGTCTAAGGCATGAGCGAGAAGGATAAAAGTAAAAGTAGGCACCCATTATCAAGGTCGAAACTTTGGGGATTTAAATAGTTTCTTGTAACCATATTTTTTCGACCATAGAAACCTTGAGCACATTCGATTGGTAAATACAGTAGGAAACCAGAGATTCATCCCCTACGTTTAAGTTTTAGTCTGTAATTCCTCCTTACAGTGTTGTGTTCTTGTAAATCATCTCCTCCCATTTTTGTTTTTCTTGTATCAGATCTGATTTATAAAAGCTCAGACAACAAATTCCACCTTGTGTTCAATGTTACTATATGATGTTTAATCTTAGTATAGAAGTGGCTTCCTCTGAATGAATGACCATTTCTTATCATCTCTTTGTGCATTTGAATCATATGTAGAGGGTACCTCCTTGAATTTGAGTGTATGAAGGTGTTAATTGTTTGAAGCATTGATTTATTGATTTGTTTACACTTATTAGAGATATTGAATTCTTAATTCCTCAACACATTATTCATTTCACATAGGCTACAAGATTCATTCTTATCAGTGCCATGTATGTTTATTTTGTTCTTTCCTCTAATCCACCATTTCATCTCCCTTTTAAGCTTAGTTGTTTTAAATACTTGTAGACATATGCCTCTAATAGTTGAGAGAATGTTTTATCTAAACTGAGAACTTTTTGAGGTCCTATAATTTCAAAATAAAGAGAGAGAGAGAGAGAGAGAGAGAGAGAGAGAGAGAGAGAGAGGGAAAAACTTCCCAAATATTGCACAATTATTTTATTAAAATATGGATTTAAGATTCATCTTGAGTCTTGGCCCTTGGGGTGCCTTGGCATCATTCCAACAACAGCCCAAAACATATCGAGGGATAATGTTCGAAATGGCATCCTTGCAAGGGACGTAAGTTGAAGAAATATTCCCTGGGGATACGACATTGTAAGATCTGAGACTTGATGGTGAATAGGCCTCAGGAACTTGGTTGGTAATATTTCACCTGGTGAATCCACAGAAGGACAATTTGGAATCTACCAGAATCCACCCTGATTCTAATCAGGTTCTGATATATCCAGACGTAGAAAATCTTGCCACCTAGAGAAATGTCATAGAATGTCAGATCTCTTCTTTTTTAGGTAACCATTATCTAGAAATATTTCCTTATGGTGTTCATAAAAGTGTTTAATCTATAAATCTGATCGATATATATATATATATATATATATATATATATATGAAGATTCACTTTTTTCTTTAAAATCTACACTAGAACCTTTGATATATCTTCAAAATTCTCCTTTAGAATTTATCCCCGAAGTCATTTCTTCCCATCAACTCTTCTTGAAAATTCTTTTCCCTTCTCTATCCTTTGAAGCCCATAGCATCATTTTACAAAATATCATGGTTGTCTTAGGTGGAGGAATACCTGGGGGAAATCAACCTCCTCCCCCACCACCTATAAATCCTTGGGTCATTTCCAAATTTTCCCCATTGAATCTACCCAAATTACCCATGACCTCCTTGAAAATTACATGAAATATATGCCAAAATTTGATGGAGATAAAACCCACTCAGCTGAAGAGCATATGAGAGATTTATGAGACTTAATAGATGGCCAATTTTTAGAGCACGACAACATATTCATGAGGCTATTGTCCAAAATATATGGGGAGATGTTAGAAAATGGTTCATAAGGCTACATGTTGCTTCAATTGATAGTTGGCCAGCTCTATAAGTTTCCTTTATGAGATAGTGGCGTGAGAAAATGGATATCATGTACTACCAGAATGAATTTGGCTCACTCAAGAAAAGAGCCAATGAAATTGTCGATGATTTCAATAGGAGGTTTAATAAGCTCTACAAAAATATCCATGCAGATATAAATCCATCACAATCAACAACTAAAGTGACATATGTTTGGGCATTTGGTGTTGATGTTTCCATGACTTTGAGAGAAAGAAGATCCCCAACCCTGCTAGTAATGCAAGAGGATGCAATATACATGGAAGGGAAAATGATTGCATTAGGTAAAATTAAGCAAAAACAAGATCGGGAAGAAAAGAAAAAGGTCAGGGAAGATTGTGGTACTTATGATCCAAGTAGAGACCCCCAAGAAGAAAAGATGGATGATATGTCTAGACTGATTAGGAATCTAACAAACAAAATGTCCAAATTTGGGATAGATCGTAGTGATCCCCAAGAGGGAGGCATAAGGAATCCTAACCCTAATCAATTCAGAATACCTCATAGTCCATAACTCATAATAAGGGAGAGAATAAATGAAGAACAACCCATCCAGCCCCCTGTAAAAACCAACAATGACAACAACTTTATTCAAGAAGTAGTGGATGATACCTTTGATGAATACACAGAATAAATCCACCTACTTAAATATGATAATGATAACATACATGTAACTCAATATGACTATGAAGTGTCACTAAATCCAAAGAAATTGGTGCTCGATCGTTAGCACAACAAAGGAGCTTTATCCTTAGTTCAGTACAGAATTTGTGTTGATGCACTACATGATAAGATTCATAAGAAGTATGATCTCAAGCCTCGACAGAAAGAAATTGTTGTGGACATTCAACCTCATGCTAAGAAAGTTTGTACACGGATATCCAAAGATAAAGCTAAAGAGGTTCTAGACATCCCTAATGTAGATGAAGTTTTGGAGCTTGTTAAAAGGGAAAAATAAACTAAAGAACTTGAGGAATTAGTCTCACCTTTCAATATTGAATATGAATTGACCAAGATCAATATTCATGTGCCTTTGGTGGAGCTAGATAAAAACCCCTCATACCATAAACAGATTGAGAAAATGATGCAAGCAAATGGATCAAAAAATCCTCTCGATACTTTGGATGTACAAGATGAATCCCCTACCATAGCTTTTGGTCCTCATATTGATGAAAAATAGGAATCCATGGCAACCTTCTATGTGACCTTGAATATTAATGATAATATGTTGCACAATTGTATGCTCGATTCTAGAGTGTCATACAATCTTATGCCCATAGTAGTCATGGAAAATTTGGGGTTGGAAATAACTAGGCCATATCATGACCTTTATTCGTTTGATGCCAGGAAAGTGAAGTGTTATGGGATGATTAAAGACATGGTTGTCACCTTGGGATAACTTCCTATTAAGAGTATTATGATGGACGTGGTGGTGGCCAATTTACCAGCCAATTATGGCATACTATTGTCCAGAACTTGGGCATGAAAATTAGGAGGCACTATGAAGATGGATATGACTTATGCCACTATACCAGTTTTTGGAGGGGAGCTTAGAACGTTGTACCGAGAGACAAAGTTTTCTTATGTGGTCAGTGATCAGAAAAACTGTGTGAATCATCCCATGTATTTTGTTGACAAATATCTGGGCTATTGTATCATATCAGTAAATGAAGAGTACAATAAAACCCCAATGCTTGTAGATTATCTTGTAAACCCTGTGGAGGAATTGGATGGCATATCGAAAATGTTTTTTTATGGTGCATACTCAAAAGAAGGGGTTGGGTCCATTGTAGTGCTCATCTACCCCACCAAAAAAAAAACAATTTTCCTACAAGCTTGAGTTCGAGGCCACAAATAATGTAGTTGAATATGAAGCCTTGATATTAGACCTGGAGGCAGCAAGAAAGATACAAATTACCAAGATGGTGGTATTTGGAGATTCAGAGCTAGTTGTGCAGTAAGTAAAAGGTTCCTATCAAATAAGGCATCCAAGAATGAGGGTGTACAGAAATCAGGTATGGGATATGAATGATAATTTTTATGAAGCTTTCAATATTTATGTTGTTTTGAGAGATTTTAATCATCCGTTTGATTCCTTAGCAGTAGCTTTTGGTTCCCTTAAAGTACCAACCACCCCTCAAATTAAATATGAGATCGGGATGAGATACAAACCTTCCATTCTTGATAATATCAAATACTGGCAAGTTTTCGAAGATGATTAGTAGATCAAAGAATTCATGGAAGTGATCGGTGAGTTTACAAATACTCATTGATTTAGATGATGAAGAAGACACCAAACAAGAGATTGGTGAAGAAGCTAAAGAGATACCTAAATTTAGAACTTTCATGGTTGAGCATAAAATCTTGTAGCTTAAGAATAACTTCATTCCCAAAGGACTTGTGCATTTAGAATAGTTGTTTGATAGAAACAATGTACCTTTCAAACCAACTGTCCTCCCCAAATATGATAGCATTGAGGAATATAATATTGGGACTGAAAAAGATCCTAATTATATTAAGTTTCCCAAAAATATTCGTGATGATCATAGGGAAGAGTATTTGTAGTTATTCAAAGAGTTCATGGATGTCTTTGCATGTAGACACGAGGACTTTAAAACTTATGATACCAGTATCATACAGCATTGAATATCCCCCAAACCTGGTACTAATCCTTTTAATAAGAATATTAGGCAAGTTAATCCTCTTCTTTTTCCTACCATTGATAAATAGGTGAGGAAATTATTATATGCCTAGATTATTATTCCCTTAAGGTAATTTGAATGGGTAGCTAATTTAGTTCCAGTGAGAAAGAAGATTGGGGAAATAAGGCTATGTGTGGACTTTAGGGATCTTAATAAATGCTCATTAAAAGATAATTACCCCCTACCCAAGATGGACCATATACTGCAGAAAGTAGTAGGGGAAAACAAGATATCCATGATGGATGTTATTTTAGGATACAACCAAGTGGACATGCACCTGAATGACAGAGAGAAAAAAAAATCTTCACAACACCATGGGGGACTTTCATGTATGAAAAAATGCCTTTTGGTATGCTAAATGCAGGAGAAAATTTTCAGAAAGATATGGAAATTTCTTTTGTCGATGAGAGAGACAAATTCATTGTCATATACCTTGATGACATTATTGTTTTCTCCAAGACGAATGAAGATCACATCAAGCATTTAAGGAAAACCTTTGTGAAGTGTAATAAGTTTGGGTTGTCCTTGAATCCCAAAAAGTCTTATTTTTCTATGGAAGAAGGAAAGATTATTGGTCATATAGTATCCAAAGAGGGGGTGAAGATAGATCCAGAAATGGTAGAGGAAATCAAACAAATCTCCCATCCTAGGAACAAGAAATAAGTACAATATTTCCTAGGTAAAACGGGATTTTTGAGAAGGTTTGTCCCCAATTTCGTTGAAATGGTGAAACATATTACCAGCATGTTGAAAAAGGACCATGAAGTCAAGTGGATAGTTGAAGCTAAAGAATTCTTTCAACAGATCAAAACGACCTTGGGAGAAGCTCCAGTTCTTATCATCCCAAATTACGATAAAGAGTTTCTCATTTTTTCTTTTGTATAAATTCATACTATAGTTGTTGTGTTGTTGTAGAAGAATGAAGAAAATCAAGAGCAGTCCATAGCCTTTTTCAGCAAGGCCCTAAGAGATGTTGAGCTAAAGTATAGTGGCATGGAAAATCATGCTTATGCATTATTCAAAGCATTAAAGGATTTCAGAGATTATATATTTCACTCTAATATATTGGCTTATGTACCTACCAGTACTATAAAGGACATTCTCACATAGCCTGATAATGAGGGAAAAAGAGGCAAATGGATTTCTAAGATTCAGGAGTATGGCATGGAGATCAAGCCCACAAAGCTAGTAAAAGGACAAGGACTAGCCAAGCTATTGATTGAATCTAACTGCAGAGTTTTTGACCTGAATGCAATGTCAACAAACCTTGTAGTAGCAGTGTCCGAAGAGGATGAAAAACAAGAACCATCCTTAGAGGTAAGTGCCAAATTTTCTCAGTCTGATTGGTATAAAGACATCATCTTCTACTTGCAAAATTTTAGCTTCTCACCATTGTGGGATAAATCCGGAGCTAGGTCTATTAAGATTAAGGTTGTAAAGTACTGCATTTTGGGGGAAAATATGTTTTGGAAGGACCTAGAGGGAATCTTACTAAATTTCTTCATTGAAGAAGAAACCGAGGGCATAACCATTGAGTTTCATAAGGGTGTGTGTGGGGGTCACCATGTCTGGACAGCCATTGCATACAATATCCATAGAGTTGGGTATTATTGGCCCTCTTTATTTTTTGATGTAAATGGCTTGGTTCAAGCATGTGTAGAATGTCAAATGTTTGCGAGAAAGTAGAAATGGTTTCCCCTCCCACTAAAACCAATCAAAGTTGAGACACCTTTTCAATAGTGGGGATTATACTTCATTGGTGAGATTAATCCAAATTAGAGTGGACAACATAAGTGGATTTTGATAGCCATGGATTATTTCACAAAATGGGTAGAGTCCATACCTACAAGGGCAACCACTAATACATTCATCGTAAAGCTCCTAGAGGAAAATATCTTGGCCATATTTGGGTGCCCAAGAAAGATCATTGTTGATAATTCTTTGGATTTCAACGCTGCCAAATTGGTTAAGTTTTTTCAGGACTATAACATATATCTAGGACACTCTATTGCTTAATATACACAGGGAAATGGTTTGGTATAATCTTCTAATAAGAATCTTATCAAGATTATCAAGAAAAATTTATCTCAAAACTAGAAGGCGTGGGATTACCACCTGAAATATGTTGTCTGGGAAGATAGAGTTAGCATTAAGAGGGCCATTAGAACTTCTCCTTTTCAGTTGGTGTATGGGTTGGAATCCATTTTCCCCATTTGGCTCAGCCTCCACGTGATGAAATTACTACAATGTGAGGAGACATAATCAAATTACATGTAGAGAATAATTAACCAATTGATTGAAGTCCAGCAGGTAAGAGAACAAGTTCAGATAAATTCACGATCTCATCAAGCAATAATAAAAGAAATATTTGATAAAAGGACCAAAGAAATAAATTTCATGGCAGGGGACTTGGTCTTGAAATGGGATGCCCGAAGGGAAGTTAAAGGGAAACATTGAAAGTTTGATAATATTTGGCTTGGATCCTTCCAAGTGGTTGCAGTCCAAGATATCAACACTTATGTTTTATCTTAGCTGGATGGAGATTTGCTTGGGGCTCCTGAAAATGGGAGGCTCCTTAAGAACTTCCTGCAGTAATGATCATTGCAAAATTTTCTCACCCTGTACATAAATAATTCCATTTCATTTATGTTCATGA